>JAJJWX010004832.1:0-252999 GCA_023529315.1 Papaver bracteatum
GGTCATGCTTGTGTTTAGTGGAGTTGTCAAGTCTGTTGGAGTTGTGTTGTGTTTGAAGAGAAGTAGTGCCATGGCACTTGTGTTGGTACTGATGGGTTTATTATAGAGGTGCAGTTACTGCTCAGATGAATGCTAGGTTGCTGGTGATTGTATGAGGAGGTACAAGTGATGTACAAGGGAGTTGGAGGTTATGGCAGATGTGGTTGTGCTGATATGTAGGGAATGTTGATTGGATATTCTAGTATGTATGAATTACATGGAAGATAATAATGGAATTGATACCAAGAGTTATAAGAGCTGGAGTTAATTGAATGAATGAGAGTTAATGACCTGAGATGTGAAAGGGAAACAGAATGCCGCAGCAGAAAGTCGTAAAACGAGTGAAAATGGCAAGCCGGTGAGCATAGTTCCGGTAGTCGGATTTCAGAGGTTAAAGTGTCGATCGCAATATTTCAGTGAATCGCGAGGGGGGTATGAGTCGGATGCAAGAATTGATGGCCGCACATATGAGCTACGCGTCACGCTTTTGGGTACGTTTTCGCAAGAACAAGAAATTGGATTTAGATGGGTGTTGCAAATGTTTGAAATACAGGAAAGCAAAGTTGAGCTACTGGAAGTGCAGAATTACTTGGTGATAGTTTCAGATGGCAAAAGTGATTGGAGAAAGTTTTCCGGCTACTGGATTCCGGCGCCGGCGCCCGGATTCCGGTGATGACGTCATCACTCCGGCGACCAGTTTTGGAACCAAAATTTCCAGAGACATATTTCTCACACCTAGGCTTAGTGGACTGGTAGATGGACGTGGACTTGAAGATTTTGAAGACTTTGACCTATTTTTGGAAAGCAAAGGGCTATAAAAAGAGAGTTTCTACAACAAAAAAAAAGAACGTTTTTATTCTATTCTTGGAGTTTTTTGCAGAGAACAACTTCTAGGGTTTGCTTTCTTTTATGTTTCATCTTATTTCTTTGAATATTATGATGATGAACTCCATGAATATGAGTAGCTAAATACATTAATTGGTTATGGGATAAAAAGTTGATTTCTTCAAGCATGATTATTTGATTCTATGAATTAGTTTTGTCTCGATTTTATCGTTTATGATTCATTGTTTTATTATCATATGATTTGAATGCTAGTTTGGTTGAGTCCAGAATCAATTGGATTTGTTTTCATCTCTATAGCTATATTAGGGTTTTCAATACCTAAAAGTTGTTATCTCTGATTTTTAGTAGCATCTTGTGGTTAATACTTGTAGTGATACATCTTTTTAATCGCATATGAATCATAACCTTTGTTAAAACGAATTAGTGCTTTTACACGTTTGTTTGCATCGATTAGTCTTATTTCATAGAACTTATTGCTCTTAGGGAGTTAAATCTAATTGTGCTTTTACACTTTAGGTTGCTTTTTAAGAAGATTTCACAATAGAATCTTTTAATGTTGTTTGTGATAAAATCAGGAAATAAACGGGATACTCTTGCGATCAAGATATCTTAAGATTTTTGATAATTGAGAGATTAAATACCAATTCTAATCATTGATGAAAAATACATGCTTGTGAATGATACTATCCCTTAACCAATATCTTCTCCTTATTGATTATTCCAACTATTTATTTTGCTTTATTTAGTATTATTACTTTGATAAAAACAAAAACACAACTTGGGTTATTTGGTTACATAAGAATCTGAAAATTGCATAACAACAATCGCTTCTCTGTGGATACGAACTCTTTCTTATCGAATACTATATTCATATTAGTTAAGTGAGGAAGTGAAATTATATTTTTGACGCATACGACACGCATCAACAAGTAATTCCGATAATATATCACTAAGCAAAGGTTCAAGACCTCATGGACACCTCTGCCTAAATGGTATTTCATGCGCTTTTTATGTGATTTTCGTTTTGATGGTTTTGGTATAACTGGAACTTATGACCTAAGGGTTCACTATTTCATGTTTTTTTTACTTTGGTGAATGAACCTTTAGTCTCACTTGTGAGGAACTAGAGATGAAAGCTCTCTATACTATATGATTTTCCAATCCATAGTATGACCCTGGGGTCAACACACTGTTGTGTGGGGGAGATGACATTGGAATGGCTAGTATGACTTCAACACCCACGATTTATCTGGTTGTTTAGTCAGTTCGGGAGATTGGGTTGTTGATTTACCAAGATCTATCTGTGTTTTCCTGTTTTTATTGAGTTTTCATTCATATGGGGGATTGTTGGAAAACAATTACTAAAAATTAATTTTTAAGGTTTTAATAAAATTATAATTTATTGTTTTCTTTTGTGAATGAAAAACTTATTAGTCCCACATTGTGGAGTTTCCGCATTTTAGTTATTTTAAGAGACTATATAAGCTTTTTAGTCCCACATCGGTGAGTTCCTCTTCTTAAGTTGTTTTGTTCCATTATATAAACAAATTCACTACTTTTGTAAAATAAATGGGAAAGGGGTTGCTCTATATTTTAGAGGGACCCCCAAGGGAAGATATTTTATATGTTTTCTTATGCGTTCACGATTTTCCTTAAGGGTTTTTTTGGAGTTGCCAAGCTCAAGTTTGAGCATCTACTACGTATGCTAGTAGTAGGTGTATTTGAGTGTTTTATCCTGGAGATATCCGTCCTGTGAGGGATATAGCATCACTCTTGAGTGTAGCCGGGCGCTAATGTCTTAAGGGCAACGTGTTGAACATGTTGTTGGAAAAAGTTACCGGGCTGCAATGGAGATGAATGACAGAAATCTTTTGTGGTTGTACTCAAAACTTTCAAGGCTCTGGTGATTTCTTTTAGACAAATATTTCTACCCTCCCAACGAATTGGCGATTGCAACAGGTATGTGAAATAATCGCCTTCGGATGTTGAAAGCCCTACAATAAAAAATTGGATTCAAGGTTTGCACCCCTTGACCCAATCAAGAACACATGTAAAGAAGGTTCGATGATGCTTTAGAAGAAGAGAGAAAACAGAGAAAGGGTTTTCCAAGAGATGATTTCGAAATGGGTTTGGGAGATGCTACTTATAGGAGTTTTTGCATCTGTTGGGAAAAGACATGTCTTTTCACCAACAGGTTTCTCTTCACAAAGAGATGCGTCTCTTCATCAACAACCACTGTCTGTTGAATTTAGAATTTTCTGGAAACGTTTTCCAACTGTCCAAACAATTGCATATCCAAAAATTCTTCCGGGGGCTACGCCCCCCAGGACCCCCCTTCGTAGCGCGGTTGAAAATATTCCAACACATGTGACTCATTCTGTTTTTTAAAGTTTTGCCTTGTTGTTGTTATGGAGATATGGGAAGCTCGCTGGTTTCGTCAAATCCATCACTTACATTAAAAGGAGCTAAGTATCAATAACTTTTGCTTATTTGATTTTTCTTTGTTTTGGTTATTGCACCCAACATCAGGTCTTGTCAGTTTGCCCAATCTGCAGCAGCCTCGTCCCCGTCAGTCAACAAAACATCTCTTTATCATCACCAACAGATCAAGCCTAGACATATCATTAAGTGGCTCCATTGGAAGCAGTAGTGGCATCAATAGTAAGAAGAGGGGGGGACCTCAAATCAGTCAGCAATGTAAAAATCACGTGTCTTTTATAGTTACAATATTCGTTTTGTTGTTTGGTCCAGAAACCAAACAGTCAAACACCATTGGCAATGGTTAGTGGCTAAGCCTGCAACTCAGTTGGTTGCTTAAGTGACTACACCTCCGATTCCCTAAAATAGCAGCTTGATTGGTAATCCAAAGGTTTTCCCATCTGGTTCAGGATTGTGTCATCAATTAGGAATGATTATTGGACAAGTTTCTTATTTAGGAAGGCGCTAATTAAGTCGGTTTATCAAAATAAGTTTTTTATTTTCCTTTTCCTTTTCTAATTACATATTGCCAAAAACCGGTTTAGCCAAGATATATAAATAGGTAGCAATAGGTTGTGATTTATAACACAAATATTTTTCCCAAGAGAACTAAGTTGAGAGTTCAAGAAGAGGAGAAAGGAGAAATTTGATCGTGAGCAAGTGAAGAAGAGGATTGAAAACCAGTTGAAGAACAAGAAGAAATTCTGAGTAATGGAGAACAAAGTTGGTCATGAAGGCGCACAGCCTAATCAACCTTCAAGTCTTACATCGGCACTTGATTTAAATCAACATGGTCGACAAGAACTGGATTCAAACCAGACAAATCAACGTCGTCGGACAGATGAGACCGCAGCAAAAGAAGAAGACGACAACAACAACAGCACCGGCTCTAGTTTCAATGAGGAGAATGTTGACTTAGAACACCAAGCTTTTCTCCTGATGGATAGGGGGTATGAGGAGGACGCCATACATGACAGTGATGATGATGATGATGAGACTTTGGAAGAAGAGAGTTTATATTCTGATGATGGATGGAATTCCAGTAACCAAGACGAGCAAAATCAACAAGGCACGTCTTACCTATCAGGAGTTCGTTTTCCTTGGGTTCATGATGCACCTCGTTATTAGTAATGAAGATGGATCAGTCGTCAGAACTATTCGAATTGATGACGAGATGCTTCTCCCGTTCAACGATAACGTTGGGCCATCAGAAGATGGCATGAGTTATGAAGAACTAATGGAACTGAGAGAAAGGATTGGCATAGTACAAAGAGGATTATCAAAAGAAACTATCTCAAGGGAGCTGAAAACAAGAGTTCACACCATATCTGTAGACTCGACGCAGGAGAGTGAAATTTGCAGCATATGTCAGGATGGATATTATAATAAGGATAAGATTGCAACTCTTGATTGCAAACATGAATACCACGAAGACTGCATAACACAATGGTTGCTACAGAAGAACCTTTGCCCTGTCTGCAAAGGACAAGCTCTGGAGTCGACCATGGAAGAAAACAAGAAAGAAGAAGTGTACAAATGTTAGAACAAATATTTTTCCTCTTCCGCAATATTGTAACCGTTTGCCGTAAACGTTTGCCCTGTCGCTGGTGAGTGTGGAATTTAAACGTTGCGCGTGATCCCTGGTTTTGGTTAGGTAGCTAGGCAGCCGTTCATCAGTCCAGTACAATAATAATAATAATACAATTATTTTTCACTTAAATTCTGAATCTGCTATTATTATTGTTTTCTTGTTTTGTATCCAATCACTGATTCTTAACAACCTGTTTTCAGTTTAGCAAAACCATTACCGCTCTTAACATATCCCATTTGTTGCATGTGCACTAACAAATTTTCTCTCTTCGTCCAAGTACATTCCCAACCGAAATCCAAACCCAAGTTAGAACTCACCAACGATATTGTTATATTGCTAGGCAGGAATTTTCAATTATTGCAATTGTGGTAATCGTTACAACAGATGAAGAAGGCGATATCCAGGGAGAAAGGGATTTAAACTGCAGAAAAAGCAACACTCTTGGAGCTCTAGATGCAACCAGATGGCATCACCTACTCAAAAAGGGAATCTGCAACTGGAGGTCGAACATAAACCGCTGGTAAAGAAACTGATATTCAAGTGGAGATCCCCTGATAGATAAACAAATTGTGAGATGATTGATGAAAGCATGTAGTTATTTTGATACTTTAGATAATTTAATTGTACTTAGCTGAGGCACGGTTGGCTTCCAAATTAAACTTAAACTAGATTTGTGCCCGTGCTACGCACCGGGCATATTTTTTCTTTTAACTTGGTGTGCACGGGGTTTCTTCTCTTCCTGTGACGATGTATTTTTGAGTTAGAGTGTGCGGGGCATCGCCCCGCCCCGTGGCGATGTATTTTTGATTTGGCGAGCGCGGGGCTTCGTCCCGCCCCGTGGCGATGTATTTCTGAATTAGTGTGTGCGGGGCTTCGCCCCTTCCCGTGGAGATGTATTTTTGATTTGGAGAGCGCGGGGCTTGGCCCCGCCCCGTGGAGGTGTATATTTGATTTGGTGTGGCGTGGCAATTACATTAAATAGGTGGGAAATATGTGCAGATTTTATTTGGTTATTCCTTTTAATTTGGTGTGCACGGGGCTTTGCTCCTCCCCGTGGCAATGCATTTTTGATTTGGTGTGCGCGGGGCTTTGCCCCTCCCCGTGGAGATGTATCTTTGGATTTTATATAGGTGGAGGATATGTGCGGATTTTATTTATTTATTCTTTTTATTTTCGTAGAACCAATCATACGTTGCCAAGGGTCCTCACATAAATATTGTCACTTCATGAATTTCCAAATTGAATTTGGTTTGCTTTTTTAATCTTTTTCTTATTCTTTTTAAACCAATCATACATTGCCAAGTGTCCTCGCCAAAACGTTCGTTTCACAAAACTCAAAAAAGACCTATTTCGGCCAAAGAATGAACCGGCTGGAGGACAAAGACAATAATCTATATACAAAAATTTAGTGCGGGGAGGCATCGTATTTATCTATATATATTATTTTTAACTATCAAAAACGGACCAACTACGAATCACTTAATGACGTTGTGATGTGCATGTGCAAAGAAAAGCCAAGTATAGTGTCGCATATGTATATATGTTTGCTCGTCATGTTTACTATACCATGATGTGCATGTGCAAAGTAAAGCCAAGTATAGTGTCGCATATGTACATATGTTTGCTCGTCATGTTTACTATCCCATGAAAACATAGCTTGTTCGCGTGAAGTAGCTAAGATCATACTATTATGCCCACAAATCAATTAATTATGGGCTAATGGTTTGACCAAGATCGTGTATCAACTATTTTCACTAATTGTATATTCCTTCAAACATACGTGAGTACCTTTTATTATGTCAAATTCTTTATGCTAAGGCACAGGTACGCTATTGTTGTTCCTAATCTATGTACTTACAGTTTGTTTATATTATAGACGTTAAGTACTCTTATTATAATTCCTTTTTTAGCACGATCTCCTGATTTCAACCGATTTCCTTTTTTAGTGTGTAAGGATTTTCTTTTTAAAAGGAATTTCTTTTTAAGAGTTTCACGCTTTTTTAATTTATTTAACGGTTTGGAAGTTAGTTTTGTCCACCCTTTTAAGTATAGGTGTAAACACGGTATAGCTAAATAATTTAAGCTTAAATTCCAACATAAGTATTGTTTACCCATTTTTTTAACACCTTTACTAACGGACAGTTAAGTATATTAATGTATCTAAATTCTAATTATTACAACCAATAGAGTTATGCCAAGTGTCATCACCATAATTTCTACATTAGAAAAGGCCTTTCTAGGCCAATAGGAAGCGAGGATTTCATCACCGTTTAATGTGAGAGCTTTATTTATCTAGGCTTTTAAGTGAGAAGATGAATCGTTAGAGCATGTGCTTATATTGCTAGAGATGGTACATGAAAGCAACAGTCATTTATTTCCAACTCGTAATATTTTCACCAGATACAATGCTACTCAGGTTTCTTCCCTGATTAGTTAGTTGCTGCTTCTGTAACCAGTTTCGAGAAAAAAAAATATAACTCCCGAATATAAACCCAAAATAACTAATAATTTCTCCTACAATGGGACTTGGCTTCTGGAAACCAGATTGAGAACGAATATGTCTTGCGAAGTTGCAATGGTGTCCGGCTTGGGTGGAAGTTTGATGGTTTGAGTAGTTTGAGCAGTTTGGCTCATTTTAAAAGTGATTTTAGTTAAAACATGGTTATTTTACGTGTTTAAGACCATTCCGGCCCTTGGCGTTTGGACCATCAAATTAGTTGAGCTCTGACTGCTTTGAAAAGACACCTTCTTCAAGTTGTTAAAACATACTCGGCGTTTTATTGTTAACGGATGTACTTAACTGTTAAACATCACTCATGAGTCTTTTTATTTTTATATTTACTACGAAACTAAACTCTTTAAAGAAATTAAGCTTGACATAAGGTCGTGATGGATACAGTCACTAAGCCATTGTGGCAAAGAGTCGATCCAATCTTGCAAACTAGTCAAGTCAATGGCATGCTATATTGTGCGCAGCACTAATAGAGTCCAAAGTTTTAAGCAATTCTAAGTTATCTTGGATGAAACTATCATGGACCCATTTATCTGCTCCTCCGCATCCATTTATTGCTTACATTCTGACAATCCCCTTCCAAATAAATCATGCCTCTCCTTTGCCCACATTATAGCATTCAACAAAGCAGTAACCTCAGCTTGCTATGTATGTACTGCATTCTATGGGGTGCATCTAACTCCATCACAAGTACCTGCACAATTACGCAATATCTGTCCAACTTCAATGTTTTTTAGTTGCAAAATTTCTTTGGTTGTTTGACGCCAATGGCAATGGTTAGGCCTGCAACTCAGTCGGTTTCCTAAGTGACTACACCTCCAAAGGTTTTTCCATCTGGTTCAGGATTGTGTCATCAATTAGGAATGATTATTGGACAAGTTTCTTATTAATTTAGGAAGGCCCTAATTAAGTCGGTTTATCAGAATAGGTTTTTCCTTTTCCTTTTCTGATTACATATTGCTAAAGCCGGTGTAGCCAAGGTATAAAAGGAGCAGCATAGGTTGTGATTTCATAACACAAAATATTTTTCCCAAGAAAACAAAGTTGAGAGTTCAAGAAGACGAGAAAGGAGAAATTTGATAGTGAAGAAGAGGATTTAAAACCAGTTGAAGAACAAGAAGAAATTGTGAGTTATGTCGAACAAAGTTGGTCATGAAGGTGCACAGCCTAATCAACCTTCTAGTCCTACATCGGCACAAGATTTAAATCAACATCGTCGACAAAGGGAAGAAGAAATGGATTCAAACCAGTCGAATCAGCGTCGGAATATTGAGAATATTGAGAGGTTACGCGATCAATTTTATCGACAATGGGATATGTGGATGGAGGAGGATGCGATACATGACAGTGATGATGACGACGATGATGATGAGACTGTGGAAGAAGAGAGTTTAGATTCTGATGAAGGATGGAATTCCGATAGCCAAGACGATCAATATCAACAAGGGACTTCCGTACCTGTAGTAGGTCACTACCAAATTTACAACGAAGATGGATCAGTTAGAACTACTCGATTTTTTTCTGGGACACTTTCGTTGTTGAACAGCAACGTTGGGTCATCAGAAGATGGCCTGAGTTATGAAGAACTAACGGAATTGCAAGAAAGAGCTGGCAAAGTGCAGAGAGGAGTACCAAAAGAAACTATCTCAAGGGAGCTGAAAACAAGAGTTAACACCTCATCTGAAGAGGAGACTGAAATTTGCACCGTATGTCAGGATGGATATGAGAAGAAGGATAAAATTGCAACTCTTGATTGCAAACATGAATACCACCAAGACTGCATAACACAATGGTTGCTACAGAAGAACGTTTGCCCTGTCTGCAAAAGACAAGCTCTGATGATGGAAGAAAGCAAGGGAGAAGAAGTGAACGAATGTTAAAACAGTATGTTTTTTTCTTTGCGGTACATATTGTAATGCTATAGTGCTTGATATCCCTGGTTTGGGATACTAACCAATAATTAATAAAATAATTTTTCTCTTAAATTCTGAATCTTTATTTTTTATGCTGTTATCCAAGCACTGATAGTTAACAACTTGTTTCAGTTTAGCAGAACCATCATCATACTTATATTACTCCACTCAATATTTTTAACGGTGGTTTTACCCTGCATACAAGTTTTTGCATGGAAATGCTACAATAGGATCCTTGGTGTTAGCAGTAAGCTAAGCACTTGGGTTCATGCAATATCTCCCATTTGTTGCATGTGCAATGGCACTGTAGAGACTTACATGCATAGTCTCCTCCTTTTCCCTTTTAGCAAGGCAGTCAGGTGTGGATTAAACTGCAGAGTACGTGACAACAACAATCAGAGCATGAAGCACTGGATAAGAGTCGTGGGTGAAGAATAGAAACAATAGCCCGTTGGAAAACTTAGTCTGGAGTTGTGTGCACTGGTACATTTGGGAAGGACGCTGCTGAAAGTGTTTCAAAGACATTACACCATCACCTGCAGCTAGTCACATCCATATATAGTCATATCAAAGCCTGCAATACTAGCTCAACCAAGCACATTCCGAACATAAATCCAAACCCAAGTCAGCTCACCAACAACCAAGTTAGAACTTTCCAGCATATCTAATTATTGCAACTATGGTAATCTTTATAACAGATGAAGAAGGCGATGCGCAGGAACAAGTTAAGGGCTTTCAACTGCAGAGTACACTCTCTACAAGAAAGAAACACTCTGGGAGCTCTAGCTGCAATCAGATGGCATCACCAACTCAAGAAGGGAATCTGCAACTGGAGGTCGAATATAAGAGAAACATCACCCATGAGTTATTACGAAATTAAACTCATTAAAGAAATTAAGCTGACACAAGGTCTTAATGGGTTACATTCACTAAGCCATTGTGGCAAAGAGTCAATCCAATCTTCCAAAGGAGTTGAGTTAACAGCATGCTATATTGTCCGCAGCACTAATATAGACAAAAGTTTTAAGCAATTCTAAGTTTTCTTGGATGAAACTTTCATGGAACCATTTATTAACTGCTCCTTTGCGTCCTTTATTGCTGACACCACATTCTTCTGACAATCCCCTTCCAAATAAATCATGCTTGTAAGTTATACGCTCTCCTTTGGCCACTTTATAGCATTCAACAGAGCAGCAGCCTTAGCTTTCTCTAGATCTACTGCATATGATGGGATGCATCTAACTCCATCGCAAGTACCTGCACCATTACGCAATATCAGTCGAGCTTCACTAGAGTTCTTAATGTATGAAGCGCAAAATCAAATTCAATATAAGGGTCAATAGTTGATAATGTCTCTGACTATGCTGAGGGACACTAAATGTTGTGTGAGGCGCCAAACCCTTTATCTTTCCTCGCCTAGGGCCTGCGACCAGAAATAAAATATAGAAAAGGTAGCGGTCCATGTTTTGGGCGCCTTGGGTGCTTTATTAGCTTGGTGCCTCCTGCGCACTCCCGGTGCGCCTAGCTCGCCTCACATCATAGAGTTTGCATCTCATTAACCTATACACTAATTTAGAGCATCTAGCCTCCCACACATAATACCTGCCACGGACAAGTTTCCTATTGGGGAAGGGCCTTAATTAAGTCGGTTTATCAAAATAAGTTTTTTTATTTTCCGTTTCCTTCTCTAATTACGTATTGTCAAAGCCGGTTTAGCCGAGGTATATATACATATAGGGAGCGATAGGGTTTTTAAATCACACCTTTTTACCGTAGAGAGTTTAAAAGAGAGAGAAGAGATTTGATTGTGGAGAAGAAGAAGAAGATTAATCTGTGAGTTATGGATCATGAAGGCGCACAGCCAAATCAACCTTCTAGTCCTGGATCACAACAACACCGTCGGCGAAGGGAAGAACAAGATTCAAACCAGTCAAATCAACGTCGTCGGATAGATGATACATCTGTAACAGACAACGAAAACAACAACAGTTCCAGGTCAAGTCGACAGGATGGGTATCTTGCGAGGTCAATCCTGGCCCTGCAATTATTTCTCCAGACCCTTAATAGGCAACCTTCTAGTCCTACATCACAACAACATCGTCCGCAAAGGGAAGAACCGGATTCAAACCAGTCAAATCAAAGTCGTCGGATATATGATACATCTGCAACAGACGACAACGTCAACAACAGTTCCAGGTCAAGTTCTAGTCGACAGGATGAGAATCTTCCGGGATACCGGCAATTACTTCTCCCGACCCTTTTTAATATGCAGATGGAGGATGCGTTACCCGGCAATGTTAATGATGGTGATGAGACGGTGGAAGAAGATAGATTAGTTTCTGATGATGAAAGATTGAATTCGAATATCCAAGACGATCAAAATCAACGAGGGACTTCCATACTAGTTATGATCTATAGGGGCAGCATAATAACGGTAGTAGAAGAAAGTATTGGCATGGTACAAAGAGGGTTATCAAAAGACATCATCTCAAGCCAGCTGAAAACAAGAGTTCACACAACATCTGCAGACTCTACGGAAGAAAACACTGAAATTTGCACCATATGTCTGGATGGATATGGGAACAAGAATAAGATTGCAACTCTTGATTGCAAACATGAATACCACGAAGACTGCATAACCCAATGGTTGGTACGGAACAACGTTTGCCCTATTTGCAAAAGACAAGGCCTGACCTTGGAAGAAAGCAAAAAAGAAGAAGAATTGAACGAATGATAGATAATATGCCTTTCCCTTCCGCAGTATTGCAGTGCTTCTGAATACCAAAATACGTGGAACTTCAAAATACCTTCTGCTTGATCTCTTGTTTTGCGTACGCAGGCAGTCGTTCGGTTAGTACAAATTTTAAGAATAAAATTATTTTTGAATAATATTAGACAGTACATTATTTTATTTATTATTATTTTTGCACTGCAATTAAACTTTTAAGACGTGGTGCTTGAAACCGTTCATTGGTAAGGTAGAAAATGTGAATAAGAAGATTAGTTTTCTCAACAATGGATCTATAGTTTGGCGTTATTGTTTTCTTGTTTTGTACCCAAGCACTGATTACTAATTAACGGCTTGTTTCAGTAAAGCAGAACCATCACCGTACTTACATTAAAATAACTAACAATTTCTCTTGTGCTGATCTTGCAATCAGTTTGTGAACTAGTATGTCTTGGTATCTACGACAACGCCAAGCAGAAGTTTGATATGTCATGGTCTGACTCATCTTAAGTGTTTAAGACCATACCGCTCGACTGCTTTGAGCGGACACCTTGTTCAAGCTCACATAGTTAATTAAAAGCATATTAATGAAACTTTCACTTCTCATCGAAAAGAAGAAGTGTGATGAGTCCTAGTTTACAAGAAAGAAAGATACTCATGTTTTATTGTGAACGGATGAAGTTACAGTTAACACTACGAAAAGAGAAAAGTGACTCGTGAGTCATGACTACACGTTTTTTACAAAATCAAAACCAATTCTATTTCACGTTGAAAAGACGAAAAAAATGAAGTATGAAACAACTCCAATTCTATTTCACGTTGAAAAACCAGGAGCACTAATAAAACCAAACTCAAGCAGTCAAGCTCTTCTATCATGAGTTTTTTATAAATACCATCTGTTGTGCTAGGGACGAAGGCATACTTTTAGGTGATTAATAAGGTTTCTTCGATGTATACCATCTTAATGTTGTCCTAGGGACTAAGGCATACTTTTCCTTGTCTAGATAGAAATTGTAAAAGCCAGTTTTTCTAAGGTGTACAAGGGGAGCAATAGGTTCTGATTTCTAACACAATATTTACCCAAGAACACAAAGTCGAGAGTGAGAGAAAGAAATGAGAAATGTGATCGTGAGTGCATATAGCAAGTACAGAATGACGAAGACTGAAAACCAGTTAAAAGAACAAGAAGAAATTTATGCTGAACTAAGCTGGCCATGAAGGTGCACAGCCTAATCTAGTCCTACATCAACCCAAAATTTAAATCAACGTTGGCAAATTAGGGAAGAACCGGATTCAAACCAGTCAATTCAAGATGAGACATCTGCAGTAGACGACAACAACAGTTCCATCTCAAATCAGGAGATACTTGACAGGTTACAGCAAGCCTATCATCAATGGGATTGGCAGATGGAGGAAGACGCAGACGTCATGCATGGAAGGAAACTTGAAAAAAGTGAACGAATGACAAAAAAAAAAAAAAAAAAATTCTCCCTTCCGCAAAGTTTATTGAATGAGGAAGTTGGAACTACGTTGTGCTTGATTATGCCTGGTTTTTGGGTATGCTTACGATATTGTTTAATAATAAAATTATTTTTCGATTTAATTCGGGATTTTTTTTTTTGCTGTTATTGATTTCTTCTTTTGTTCCAGTTTGACTTCCATTCCATATAATTCTTACACATACACCCCAGAAAAACTAATAATTTCCTTCTCTTACACTGATCTTGCAATGGGACTTGGCTTCTTCTTGCAATCAGTTTGAGAACGAGTATGTCTTAGTCGCTACGACACCATAGTGGTGTGCGGCTTAGACGGATGTTTGATTTTTCATGGTTTGACTCGCCTTAAAAGTGTGTGTATCAGCTAAAGCATGGTAATTCTATGCTGCTTATAAGACCCTGGCCCTTGGAGTATCAAATTTGACCATCAAATTAACTGAGGTCACATGACCACTAAATTAACTGAGATCCACTTCTTCAAGCTCGCATTGTTTTTGTTTTTAGAAAACGGAAGGATATATTGAAAGGGAAAAAGTAATTACAGTATGTACATAGGATTAAGGAAATCCTAGATAGCCATCAAAAAAAAAGAGAAAAGAGATATTACAGTGAAACGATGGTAATTATAAACGGGAATAAAAGTTGAAAGGAGAGAGAGGAAGCTTCAGAAGAACAGAGACGAGAATCGACGAGAGCTGAAATCAGTAAAAAAAAATTGAATTTTTTTGATGTGAATCGACGAGAGCTAGGTTAAGATATTGAAATTCTTCTTCTTCTCCTTCTTATTCTTCATCTTAATCAACATAAGCAGATATTTTGTCTCCGTTTTTCAGTCAACAGAATCAACAAAAGCCACTACATCTGTTTTCGTGAATCAAATTGGTAATGTTGATGTTTATTTGAAGATTCAGAAAGTTGTTTTTGATGATTGCATGTTCGCTTCATAGATTTATTTGTCCTTACTTATGATTTTAGTGTTTTGTTGATGTTGCAGAGATCGTGATTTATGTTGGAAGATTGATTTCGTGATTATTCTGTTAGATTGATTGGTTGATATTCATGTAGTTTGATCTCGGGATCCTTATTCATCTCTTAAACAGGTACGTTTTAATTTTGATTTGTTATTTATAGTTTTTTTCTTTGATCTGCTAATGAACTTTGGTTTTAGGTTGTTTTATGTTTATGCTGAAATTATGAAGAAATTTGTTTTTTGATGAAATTTAGACACTACTGATTATGTTTTTGATGAAATGTACATATTATTATGGATCAACCTTGATTGTTGATACAAAAACTGGGATGATTTTTATTTTATTTGTGTCAACTGCTGTTGTTGATCCAAATTTTTGTGTTTTTATTTCTTTTGGTAGATTGCAGGTAATCATAATGCATTCATTTTGTTGATAATGTAGTTTTATTTTAGGTTTTGTCACATTCTACATTGTATTTAACTTTCACGAGGGGGCGTAGCCCCCGAGTGAGGTGCGACGTAGTACTATATGTAGCTTTGGGTACTTTATACTGCTTTCTTTTTGGTTTGCATTGAAATTCATGCTTTAACTACCTCTTATTGGATGAAATGTGATATTTTACACAGATTTATTGGATTAACTGTCACTGCTTACACAGATTTATTGGATCAACTATCACTGTTGATCTAAAACTATGATTGTTTATATAGATTTGTTGGATCAACTGTGATTGTTTACACATATTTATTGGATCAACTGTGATTGTTGATCCAAAACTATGATTGTTTACATGTATTTATTGGATCAACTGAGACTGTTTAAACATATTTATTGTATCAAGTGTGACTATTGATCTAAAACTATGATTGTTTACATATATTTATCGAATCAACTGTGACTATTTACACATATATATATATTGGATCAAGTGTGACTGTTGATCCAAATTTCTGAATACCACTATATATTATGGTTGTTGCAGGCGAAAAATGGTAGTTGCACAGTTCAAATTTTGCAATCAGACCGTTTTGCATCCCGTTTCAGCATCAACTACTATCGAGGAGATGATAAGTGTGGTGAAACAAAAGTGGCCTTATGTTCTTGAAGACCTCATTCTCTTTGGTTACACTGTTGAAGGGATTTCAAATGTCATCAATCACGATTTGGATTTGGGGTTTTTCATTCACTACTGCAACTCACAAGGGATTGACTTGGTGAAGTTTGAAATCTAGTTAAGGACTTGTGTTGATTCTATTTATTCATCATCTTCTTCAGCTCCTGATCCTGCTTCTTCGTCGTCATCAAGTTGTATTTCAAGCGATGAGGTAGTTGTTGTGGAAGGAGTCACTGATGATGCGTGTTTGATCAAAAAGGTCCCGAAGAAGTCTGATGCTTGGGTCAACATATTAACTGGAGTAGGGAAGTTGTTTGAAGGTGGCATTGTTGAAGTTAAGGACTCTGTTACAAAATATGAAATGTGTAGTGGTCGCAAATACAATTTAGTTAAGATTGACCTTGAACGATACACTGTGGAGTGCAAGTTCAAGAAGAAGGAAAATTGTCGTTGGAGGTTTCACGCCTCTCTCCTTTCCAATTCAAATGGTGTATTTAAATGCAATAGATATATCGCAGAGCATTCATGTAGTTTAGCTTCTTCGGATCCATCAAAAGTTAGGATGAGAAAATCGTTTATGAAGAATATATTGGCAGATGATTTATGAGTATCGAAGAAGAAGAAGACTTCTGCTGATGTTATAGATTTATTTCGAATGGAATATGGAGTTGACCTCACATATAGTCAGGCATATCACGGTTTACAATTCACCAAGACATTTCTTTGGGGTGATGACATCAAGTCCTATTCAGACATAATTGAACAGTACAATCCTGAAAGTATTGTCAGTTTTGAGTATGATAGTGTGACGCGTCAGTTCAAAAGGTTTTTTGTTTCTTTTGAAGCTTTCATAACTGGGTTCAACAATTACTGCCGTCCGATGTTGTTTATCGATTGTACCTTTCTCACTAAGAAGTTCAAGGGTGGTCTTATGGTTGCTTGCGGCAAAACTGGTAACCAACGTATGACTTTTAACCTTTTACTATTTTTCATTTTGTATCCATGTTTTCTTATATTTTTTACTGTTGATCCATCATTATGCATTCATTTTGTTGATAAATATTGCTTCTATTTTAGGTTTCTCACATTCTACTTTGTATTTAACTTTCACGAGGGGGCGTAGCCCCTGAGTGAGCTGCGACGTAATACTATATGTAGTTTTGGTTAATTTAGACTGCTTTCTCTTTTGTTTGCATTAACTACCTCTTATTGGATCAACTGTGATTGTTGATCCAACTTTATTGGATCAACTGTGAATGTTCAAACATGGATCAACTGTGAGTGTTGATTAACTATAACTATTGATCTAGAACTATGATTGCTTACACAGATTTATTGGATCAACTGTGATTGTTTATCCAAAAACTATACTTTTTTTGAATCAATTTCTACTATTGATCCGACTAATATGGATCAACTTCTACTGTTGATCCATCAGCATGGATCAAATTCCATTGTTTATCCATATAAAATGAATCAACTTCTACTGTTGACCCAACTTAAATGGATCAACTTTGTTTGTTGACACTAGTTACTAGTCACTTATTTTTGTTTTTGCGTTTTTGTAGAAATCTATCCGGTTGCATTTGGAATCGTTCCTTGTGAAAATTGTGAGAGTTGGGAATGGTTCATAACCAATTTGAAGGGTATTATTCGTGAAGATCGTCTACTGGCCATCATATCAGATCATGGAATCGGCCTTTCGAAGCATGTGCCTAAAGTTTTCCCAAATGTTTTCCATTCCTACTGTTTGTACCATATGAAAGGAAATATTTCAGTTCCAAAGCGTAAGAGCAGACAAACTACAGTCAAGTTATTCGAAGAGTGCTACACTACATTGACAAAGGAAAATTTTTATGTTGATGCGTAGAGTATGAGTAATCTAAAGTTGGACTCAGTGGCTACTTGGATGATGAAGATTCCACTCGAGAATTGGGCTGCACATACATTTTTAGGAGAAAGGTGGGGTGAGAACACATCAAATATTGCTGAGAGTTTTAACAATGTTATTAAGCATGATAAGCCGCTTCCAGCAATTGAGCTTCTCGATGCTATTCGTGCTAAGGTAATGGAGCAGAATTACAAGAATTTATTGGAGTCTAAAAAGTGGACTACAAGGCTTACTCCTCATATGAAAGCAAGGCTTAACAAGAGGATAAACGACTGTCGTTCATACAAGTTTCGGAGATCAAGTGAGAAAGTATTTGAGATCATTTCTCCAACAGGAAAGCATAATGGTGGCATACAAAAACATAGATTTCCTTGCACTCATGCAATGAAAGCCATGTTGCAGATTGGAAATGATGAACCATACAAATACATTAGCGCTTACTATACTTCTGACTACTGTAGAAGGTTGTACTCTCGACCCATATATCCTATTCCGGAATCTGAGAAGCCTCCTAGAATTAATAAAAAGGGGTATGTTTTTCCTCCCAATGGTGGTCGAGAACAAGCTGGAAGGCCTGAAGGTGTTAGGTATAGGGGCAGTCATGAAAAGGTGCGCAAGAAGAGAAAGTGTGGCCAATGTGGGATGCTCACCTTTCAAAACCATCGAACATGTCGCAGAGCTCCTTTGGCTCCTCGTGCACCAAAATTTCGCAAGGAGTCTCATTCCAGGATGATCAAGTTCTTAAAGAGGATGTTGCTTTTTTGGTTTTATTCATATTCTGAACAACTTGTTTTAGCTTTCTTACAAGTTGGATGTTTTCTTTTTCTTTTTTTATGCTTTTATGCTTTTCTGGTTTGCAATTATTTTATTTTTAAATGACATACATTCTTAATTTCTTGTTATGAATTTTATTCTTGTGTTTCTCAAGTATATGTCAGTTTTCAGGTTACAGCTTTATTGATTTTACAGAAAACATACTTATACAAATGGTATCAACTTCATTTGTTGATCATTTTTTTGTGGATCAACTTCCATTGTTGATCCAACTTATTTTGATCAACAATGGTTGTTGACACACAAAAGAAACAAAAAAATTGAATGGAACCATTTGTATTTGCTAGTAAACTCCCGAAGCTATAAATACCTGTAACATTCATTAATAATCAGAGCAACCAAATTGGATCAACAATGGTTGTTGATCCAACTTACATGGATCAACAATGATTGTTGACAAACAAAACAAACGAAAAAATTGCATGGCTCTATCTGTATTTACTAGCAAACTCCTCAAGATATACATACATGTACCATTTATTCATATTCAGACCACAAATACATCCATAATAATTCATTCATAATGGTTCATAATAATTCATTCATAATCAGACCTACAATAAGTTTTACTTACTAAGATAGATACTTTTAAAACTATAGTTAGATTTTCTTTACAGAGCCTTAACAGACTATGACATCAAGCTCACTCTAATGGTTCAACTGAGTCTTTAACAGAGTCATTAGCAGAATCAGGAAGTTGGATTATATCTTTAACATTGTCAGCAGCTTAATCAGGATTCTTCCATGCATCCAATTCTGACAAGATTCTTGTTGCAATCTCCACTCTCTTCTTGTTCAACTTCTCATATAAGTAAGTGATTTCAGATAGATTTTCAAAGTTTCCACGGTTTACCAAATTGTTCAAGTACATGCAAGTGTGCAGTGCACTGTCGCATCCGTCTTGTGCTGGTACATTGTAGTGTGAAAAGCTTGTTTGTATTTCACCACCTGTCTCTGGATCTCTCTGGCCCATTTCATTCAGCACTTTAGTCAGCGGTACTATCATCACAAGATATTGCCAATTATAAGCCGCATTGCACCTTGCAGAGTTGTGCACTATCCATTTCCCTTTTACCAATGCCCTCAACACCCAATGGTATCCAACACCTTGCTGATCAGTCAAGCACATTGGTATAATGATGTTTGTGTCTTCAATATTACTAGTGTAACTTTTCCTTAGCTTTTCCGGGATCCCACATTTCTCTACCTTTGTTATATATTGCGATGCTAATGCGATTCCCAATATTGGTTGTATCCATATATTTTTTAAAAATATTAGTTTTCTATATTATGAATCATGTTAACTAGAGAATTATATATCATAACAAGTAAATTTCACTTTAGATCAACAATGGTTGTTTACCCTATTCACTTGGATAAACTCCCATTGTTGATCCACAAAGAAACCAAGATTTTCTGCTACTTACATAATCTAAGTTGACTTGCTTAACTAGAGAACTATATATCATAACAAGTATATTTCACTTGGATCAACAGTGGATGTTTATCCCCATTCACTTGGATAAACTCCCATTGTTGATCCACAAAGAAACCAAGATTTTCTGCTACTTACATAACCATTTGTTGAGAGAATAATGTGGTTCTTGTATTGAGGTTTATGCGGTGATTCCATCTTTGATTTCGGCATGGTGGTGTAGTAATCAATAATGTCACCGTGAATGTTTTGATTATTCATCAGATGTTGTATATGCTTTCCATTGATGATTACTTCCACATCAGTATTGCAGAAATAAAAACTAAAAGCTTTGTCGCTGCATTCTCAACAACAAAAAAAAAAAAGTAATTAAAAAGAACTATCATATAACCCAAACGAAAAAACTATGTGATCTGAGGTGTATTACATACCATTCAGTTACATTATCAAAGAACGGCTGGATGATTTTTTTTTCATCGTCACTGCATTTTTTCCACAATTTCAGTCTTTGCGGCCTTGTCAGTTTTTTCGGTTTGGGTGGTGTGACGTCAATGACAAGCTCGTCGAGGTCAATTACTTCCATTTGTTTCTCTACCTTCTTCTTTTTTCATTTTCCACCTTATCTTCGTCCCCTTGTTCTCTTAGGAGGTGTTTGACTTCGAATTTTATACGGCTTTATCTTTCGCATTTCTCCTTTCTTCACCCGTTTTACAAGAGAACTGGCTTTTCGTTCTTCTGCTTCTAATGCTTTTGTTTCTTCTGATTGATCCTCTGATTCTGTTTTCTCTTCAATGTTCTATGCAACTACATCCACATTATAAACACGGTTCAACCCTCGGAGTATTTTAGATTGTGATTGATTTCCAGAACAATCCTCTTCTATTTCTTTTGTTTCTTATGTTATGCTATGTACCTCCTCCATTATTGCACCGAAACTCGTCATGCTAGATTCATCTGGCACTAGTGGAAATGGGGTTTTTTCAACAGTTAATTGACTTGTTCAAGGTCAATAAACTCGGTTTTTCACAATTTACACAATTTCAAGGTCAATAAACTCAATAAACTATGTATAATCACTGTTTTGACTTGTTCAAGGTCAATAAACTCGTCAACAGTTAATTGACCTTGAACAAGTCAAAACAGTCCGGGATATAAAAAAAAACACGGAGAACAGATTTAGCGGCCAAAACAGGTCGAACTTCCAACCTTTATTCTCAACCCACACTATGACCGGTGAGCTTAGCTATTTCTGTGGGACCCACTTTCTATAGGACCCACTTTATATGATATGTATCTCTCTCCTTTATCATCGTTCGTTCGTTCGTTCTAACCTAACTACTTCAGCCTCACTATCTCTCTCCTAGCGCATCTTTTATATATCTTCTTCATCGACCTAAAACGACACAAAAACGAAACCCAGAAGAAATCTCTTACATTTCTCTTAAACCCAACCCCTTTCTCCATCTTCTTCATCTCCTCGACAAAATTGATTTCTCCAGTAAACCTTATTCTAAACAGGTAACCATGTACTTAAGCAAAGAGGAAGAAAAGCATTCTTCTTACAATTTTCTTATTTTTATTTTTGCGGTTTAGGTTATTACTTACCGATCTTGTTTTATTTTTTTCAAAGGGATTCTTTTTATCCAACTTCTGTTCAGATGTGAAATAAAATTAGGGTTCTGATTTGGTGGTTTTAATTTGTTAGGGTTTCTGTAATTTGTGTTTGTAGAAAATTTCATCGATTTTTCTTTTAATTCTTCCAATTTCTTTGGGTTGGGTTTCTTTCTGAATCCTACAAGTTTGATAAACTTATGTTTGAAAATCTTTAAAATTATGACCTAATTTGATAAATACTGAGATTTCTTTTACAATTCTTTCTCTGCATTCTAATTTTTCTTTATACAATTTCTTTTCATTCTTGCTCTTTACAGAAATCAAGCAATATGTTTCGAAGATGAGGGTAAACTCGCTCAATATTTATTTGATGATTTTTTTATTATATCATTTAGATTTTATTTTATATTTTTTTTTTGATTGAATGAACTTATGTTTGAAAATCTTTAAAATTATGACCTAATTTGATAAGGCATTCTAATTTTTCTTTATACAATTTCTTTTCATTCTTGCTCTTTACAGAAATCAAGCAATATGTTTCGAAGATGAGGTTAAACTCGCTCAATATTTATTTGATGATTTTTTTATTATATCATTTAGATTTTATTTTATATTATTTTTTTGATTGAATGGCTTTCGATTTCAGGGTTTGTTGAGGTTTTTCTCCTTCTATACAGCAAAGAGGGTAAAATTCTTTCACCCAATTTCTTATTGGTATTTCTTTTCATCATCCTTTTGGAACAACTGCATGTTTATGGTTTTTGATTTTAGGGTGTTATGGTAGTTCTCCATTTTTACAACAAAAAGGGTAAAACTATTTTACTCAATACATTTTCCTTTCATCATTTTTTCGGTTTAACTGCGTGTTTAACGGCTTTTTAATTTGAGGCTTTTTGATTTCAGGGTAGCTGTTAAGGTCTTTCTCCATACAAAAAGGGTAAAATTCTTGCAATCAACCTATTCTAATTTTTTTCATCATGACTATCATGTTAATTTGATAAAAAGTCTGTTGAAAAACAGTTTGGTCCTACAAGTATAAGGTGCAAATTTGATTCTCACCAATTGCTTATCTTTTTAACTGACTTATGTAGGCAACAAGATGATGAATTGGATGAATTAAGTGAAAATGCGCAAAGAACTTGAGGTGTGGGGCTCACTTTACACAAAGAAACTACTTAACATGTAGCAATTCTGATTGGCATTCTTTAATTAAGGTTGACATGCTTTCTTGGTTATAATTTCATTTGTTCGTTAAGTATATTAGCGTCTTGTATGGAATTATTGAAAATTTATGGTGCTATATGTATGGATGTAGGATTAAGGGAAACTCCTATGGTGTGGAGATAAAATCATCCATAAGATAATGAGTATCCATAAATATGTGGGCCCTCTGAAATTTGTGGAGTCAGAACCTACTATGGGAAAGTCAAAATGACTCTCCATCCGGCCCCTAGGTGACCGGATATCTTTCCTTTTTTTATTTTGATAAAAACTCACAGAAAACCTTAATCTTTTCATTTTTCATCTTGGGTTTATTGATTTCCTTCTCTAGTTTATCTGTAATTCGAAATCCTAGAGAAAAAAATTTCGAAATCTTTTCTAATCCTTTGTAGATTCTCGCCTATCTACCAGTATTAGGACCCGTAAAGCCACTTTCTCTACAATCGATGTCTCATTTTACAAATGTTTTTCGATCGCTTCAATACGTAGCTGCACATATGGGTGAATATATGCTTGTTTCTGATAAAGAAAGTGGATCCTACATATGCTAAAGGATGCTTTTGGCAGACATTCGTCATCAATTTTTGGAATACTCATTCGGTCATCAAGAGACCGGATTGATAAAAGAAAATTACTCCATAGTAACCGAATGACAAAAAAAAAGTAAAAAAAAATCTATCCGAACACTTAGTGTCTGGATGACATATCCGGTCATCCAGTGACCGGATGAACTACTCCATATCCCACTCTGCAAATCAGTAGAGTACCATCTGGAGTTCAGAAAGATATGGACCTAAATTCTTCCCATAATAGCATTTTTTATCCATAAAAAATGGATTATCACAAAGATATGGATTTATTTTTACTTCATAGGAGTTTCCCTAAGGACATGTACAAGCATGTGAATGATGTTTATGAGATAATTATGAAGGTGATAGTCTGATGAGGCTTATAGTCTGATTTTTTTTGTCAATTTAACATAGTCTATATGTTTATCTTCATTCAATCTGTATGTATTAGCATGGTTACAAGTGAACTAAAATTTTGTTCTGCCTCTGTTTTAGGAGAAGATCTGTTGTATGTCGCTGCTGACCAACCTTTTCACTTTCCTTCCACCATCATATTTGTCATCCGAGCATTTTATGGTATAGCCCTTAACTAACCTATCTAGTCATTGCTATATAGTATAATATCTGAGCATGATTCTCATAAATTAGTTTCCAATCTTGCAGTATTGGATAGTATTGGGAAGGGTTTTGACCCTCGATTTGACATTTTACAGAAACTGCCCAAATATGAGTTTTCCTTATCTAACAACATTTTTTTCCATTAGGTTGATGAAAGCTTCTGATACTGTATGTCGTTTATGCATCCTTCGTATATCTCTTACTTGTGATATGATGTGTTTGCCAGCTATGCACTGGAGTTGCTAAGATTTCGGAAGGCTGGTGCTGAAGTTGCCATAAAGGCAAGCCCCTAAAACATCTTGATTGTGTTATTGTATGTTGAGTCATTATGATGCGACTCTGATTCATATTAAATTATTCGAAATATATATGTCAGGAAATCGAGAAGATATGGGAACGAAAGAACTAAACTGTTGATAACTTATTTGGGAAGGGTGACAGTTCAAAATCTTTCTCAGGTTATTCAATGTCTGGTAATGGTTTAACATCTCTTTTTTATTTATCCTTTATGTTTTTGGGTTTATAATAATCAATTTCATTTTGTTCTGGCGGTCGCGAAACTTGTATTTTCCTCTCAATTAAGTGTGAGAATATATGCGATAGGTTGAATATGTTCAGTTATTTGGTTGAATTTTATTTACTCTTCCCTTTGATTATTACATATCTAATAGATTGACGTAATTTTCTTAATCCATTCATAAGCTCTAGCAAATTATTTGTGTTTTTATTTTCATTTGTCTGACTGCACCACTGGTATCAAATGACTAGTAAGCAACGGTTTTTATTGCTATTATTAAGACTTTACCAAACCATCATTTAATCTTTCCTAAACAAGTTCAACTGGACCAACAACTTGAGCAACCCTGCCTTTCTCCCAATATTTAATCACGACAGTCATTCCATTTTGATAAATCTTAGAGATGCCTTCATTGAAATTGCTTTCTGAGCACCTACATTATTGTTTATCGCAGATTTGAAGGAGCTCGATTTTACTGTGAACTTGCTTTCATAATGGAAAGTAAGCTTTATTTTTTTTTGTCGTAATCATCTTTAATTTCTTGGTTGAGATATGATCAATCTTATTCTTATCAAACTGCATCTCCATGACTCAACTATCAGATGTTTTTTCCTATCTAGCCGGCATCCTCCAACTATGTTCTATACTGATGCCTTGTGATTTTTCATGTGAAAG
The DNA here is from genome assembly GCA_023529315.1 of Papaver bracteatum. Lineage (NCBI taxonomy): Eukaryota > Viridiplantae > Streptophyta > Magnoliopsida > Ranunculales > Papaveraceae > Papaver > Papaver bracteatum. Next base: position 25,066 of record JAJJWX010004832.1, read on the forward strand.
ACATTAGGCATTCGGAGAATCCATTCATAGGTACAAGCAAAGGTGGTATTCCTAGATTTATGTTGATTGCACGTTTGGAAAAAATTGAAATCCTTAATGGGATTGAGGTAGATTTTTGAACAAAGTTTCCTTATTAACGTTTTGTTTGCATGGGTTACCTTAACTGTTAAAATTCTATCATTTATCTTTCAGATGAGGATTCGTGAGGGAAAATAATCTGAAATCAGGTATCTTCCTTCATCAACTAATCTGTTCACTCTGCTGCTAAGTACAATTTTCTACAAATGAAGTATTAATTAAGTTTGACCAGTCGATGAGATGATTGTATAAGTTATTCCGTTCATGTAAAAGCTAAGAATGTAAAATATAAGAACATGAAATGAGGTCATGTGTATTAGAAAATTATTTTGTTCATGTAAAATCTACTATATGTTCATGTCATATGTTTGTGTTTGCTACTGCCTTACCAATTTACACTCACATAGTTGTTGTACAAGTTGTGTGATGTAGTTTCATGTCATATTATAACCATTCAATCTTTTTCCTTGTTTCAGAGAGCTCAAGCTAACAAAGGTCCTTCTTTGAAAGTATCAACTTGAATTGTGCAAGCTCATTTTCTGAAGTAGCAGATATTGCACATCAAGTGCTTGATATAAAGCCTTAAAGAAAACAAAATGGGATAAATGTTCTCTATAGAGTTCTCTATATATTTCAGAATTATTAACTGCATTGTGTGACCCGGATGGTTTCAATGGCATCTTATTGTCCTGGTTATTCGTTCCAAAACTAACCTGAATGGCTATATGGCTATACTAGTTTAGTAGATTTTTTATGGCTAATTTAGTTGTTTAGTAGCTTTGTTATGGACAATTTAGTTATCATTTTTGAAGTATAGAATTATGTCCCATCTTTATAGGTTTAGATCATGGAGCCCTTTGGATTGTCTGTAACTAATACTCTGCGAAATAAATGGTTATATACATCATCATCTAGTATGAGATACTTTTCTTATTGTGATTAATAAATGGTTTAATTTATGAAATCCAATTGTAGTCTATATTCAGTGCTTGATTTATTTGAAGTGATCAAGAAAGAATGTGATGAGATATGAGTATTTTTCCCCAGGTAGTGCATTCTGTCTAGAGAACCATAGTTAATGGTTTGGTTAGAGGAGGCTCTAATTAATGATCTTTAATCCCTGTGGTATGCGAATTATAAATGACCAGCAGTGTAGATATCCTGGAATATGATACTGAACTGTAAGTAGGGTATTTTTAATCTTTGGTGCTTGTTGTTCCGTGTTGTACTTGTAGTATTTTGACCCTTCTAGACATCTAGAACTGAGAATTTATTTTTTTCTGTAACTTTCCAAATTAAGTGCCTACCGAATCCATTATTTTTGTAACTTTCTTTGCTGCAGGTATGCCATTACGAAGTGTTGGTTTTGTTCATTTTACCGCTGGTGTATCAAGTGTCGGGGGTTAGTTCAACACCAGTAAGTTTATCATTTTGGTGGTTTGCACTTTTCTTTGAGACACTTTGAACTTACTTGGGATGGATTCTCTTCTCTTTAAGAAACCTTGAACTTATTAGGATTTGTATTAGTATGAATTTAGAATTTGAATCCTTTTTTTGTATGATTCCGAATCCTAGTGTAAACTGAATGAATGATTAAATCCTTTTGTTTTTCTTTAAGTTGTGTAATGAAAACATGATTAATGGAAAGGTCATTATAAATTTAGGAGTACAGGTTTTATTTCAGTTTCATTGAATTTTTTTTGGTCAGAAGTCAAGATTTTAATCCTTTTTGTGTAATTTGAACCCAATGAATCAATGTATATTGTTTGTGTGCAAGTTTAATTTGGTTCTTATTTGAGTTTGATTTTAATTCTAGTTTGAGTTTTCATATGAATTTCATTTGGGTTTGATTTGAGATTTAGTCAGATTCAATCAGGCCAGTCAGCCAATCTGAATCTACTTTTTTTTATATTAAGATTTATATCTACGACTAATTGGGATCAGTCATAACTTATTGACCGTTAATATTGGTCGTTGATATAAGATACACAACGACCCGCACATCCACGTCATAGATGAAAAAGACGCTCAAACAGCGACCCTTTCCCCGACGGCCAAAGCAAGTCATTTAACTCGTATATATGACTTTCTTTGACAGTCGTGAAACTGCTATTTTCCACTAGTGTGGTTTTATTGTTGAAAGTGGATGAGTGCCAAGCACAACCATTTCCATTTGTATGTCATCATTCTTCTTCTCAACGGACGGACTCTTCTCTTCCATTGGTCTGTCATCTTTCTATTCTACTATTTCAGCAGATATTGCAATGTTTTCAACCAGCGAATCGAGCTCTGCATTGTTTTAAACAACAATATTGAGCTCTAAATCATCATCTTTTCTTAGTTTTTTTCCTGCATGAAAGCCTTCCTTCCAATTCTCCAAATATTTGTCACTTTTCAGTTCTTCCTCCGGCAACTTCATTCCAGTTTCAAAACCCTTCCGCCAACTCTTCTCTTGAGTGTCCAAAGTATCTTGAGTTCCCAAAGTACTCTGTGTTCCATCTTCAGTTCCCGAGGAATCGTTCATTTCTTGAGTGCCTTCATTGTTCACAACCACTGAATCTTCGACTTCCATGTTTATTCTAGTTTGAGTCCCATCTGTTGGTTGATCATTCACCGCACAGTTCATTTCATGCTGATTTCTTTGCCCAGATGATTATCCTTGTTGTTTTTTCTGTGTGAACAAATCTTCAAATTCCAAACCTTCAAATTCCTTCCCTGTATACGCTGGTTTATTCCTATTCAGTGATTCCTGAAAAATTCTTTCCTCTCCCTGCCATTTCTCTATGTTCTTATCAATATCAGCAAGTCTCTCATGTTCTCCAGCTTGCAACTCTAGTTTGTCATTGTTCCTCTCATACATCTCTCTCAAAAATAACGTTCTCTGGACAAACCTTTTAATTTCATCCTTGTCCATGTAATGAATCTCATGCCTGTCACAATCAAGAATGATGTTTTCTTCTTCTAGCTCCTTTATCCTTGTCCTTCCTTGTTACAGCTCTCTTGCAGGTGCCGACAGGTCAATTAACTAGTTCTCCTCAGCAAACACTCGATCAACAAAGTATTGATGAAAATGCGAAGCATGATTAACACAAATCAAAATAGTGTAGCTAGACTGGATCAACATTGGTTGTTGATTCCATTCACATGGATAAATTTCCATTGTTTATCCACAAAGAACTGAAAGTAAAACTGGATCAACATTGGCTGTTTATCCCATTCACATGGATCAAGTTTCACTATTTATCCACAAAAAACTTAGAATTGGAGGAGCTCAAAATAGTGTAGACACTAAAACTGGATGTTGATCCCATTCACATGGATCAACTTCCACTATTGATCCACAAAGAACTGATACTAAAACTGGATCAACATTGGATGTTGACCCCATTCACAAAAAAAATGGTACATTTGTAATGTAAAGATAAATATAGTAAAACAAATTACCATCTTGTCGAACCAAGTCATATCAATTGCCTTCTTATTCAATTTGTTGCCAAAGTCACTTTCAAGCTGCTTGCACAATGCATACTGGTTCCATCGTAGGAATCTTGGAGTTGAATTTTGAAATCCCTCTCTTTTGGTTATGTACTTATCGGTATGTTCGCAGAACCAAAACTGCATAATATAAACAATAATGTTAGTTTTATCCAATAGTATGCATTTCACTCTCTACAACAATAAACATTTTACTTTTACAAAATTAACGTTTTTTCTTACCACTAGGAGAGTTGTGCAGCCACCGATTGCTAATTGTTTATCCTTCTTGTTTTCCAGGTTCGAAATCAAACATTCCACAACATGATCCGGCCATGACACTTTGTCCATCAGTAAGATATGAGGCAACCATTTCTTTGTGAAGGCTGTCATACCAGCATTTTGGAATAAGAAAACCGTGCATAACCACATACCGAAAAGTCTTACAAAATGCTCCGGATCAGACTCATCTTCTGCTGCATTTTTCAGTTTGTATACAACCTCAACCTTCAATATTGGTTCTGGAAAATCTTTTGATTTTTCTGGTCTGAACTTTTTATTCAAGAATTTTCTGTAGTCAAGTCCTTTCTACGGTTGCAGTTGCTGCTTCAATTCTTCACTCTCTATCAGTCTTCTCATCTTGAATATCAAAGCGAAATCTCTTGCTTCCAGAGAGCACTCTTCATTTTCTCCAAATTTGAACTTTCTGGTTTTTTTTATCAAATGCACTCATCAACAGCTGCATTGCAAGATTAATCTTGTTCATCCATTTACCACTCATACTCATGTCTCTTACATAAAATGGGTTGAATAATTCCCAATATGGAGATTCCTTCAGTTCTTTTGCAAGTTTCGGTTTCTTCTTGTTATTTGTATCTTCCACTTCAAACTTTTTGCATAAAAAATTCCCCATTTCAGCCAATGGTTGTAGACCTCCTTTGATTCTCTGTTCGTTTGCTCTCGACTTTCCTGCATACATGAAACTCAAATCATTTTCCTTTTCATTTTTGACAATAATCTTTTGTTTTCTCGCATTCTACCCATAATATATTTTCACGAGGGGGCATAGCCCCCGAGTAAGGTGTGACGTATAAATATGTATAATCACAGTTCATGCTTTAACTACCACTTATTGGATCAAATGTGATATTTTACACATATTTTATACATAATTTGATATTGGATCAACTGTGGTTGTTTACACATATTTGTTGGATCAACTGTGACTGTTGATCCAAAACTATGATTGCTTACACATAATTCAAGTCGAGAGTCAATGTTTTTACCTTTGAGCTCTGGCTCTGGGTTTCCCTCTTTTGCTACTTCTTTTTTTTCATCTTCATTTTCATCTGATTCTTCTTTCTCCTCTTCATCGGACTCTGATTCCGATTTTCCTAAACTACCTTCTTGTTTTTATCTTTTTGTTGTGGTTTTGATTTCTCCCTTGACCCGACTGCATACGTGAAGCTCAATCATTTTCATTTTTTTTTCAATATTTCAAACAATTTAGTTAGAAACAATATAGTTAAATATACCAGCACAAATATTACAATCTATGTTTTTACCTTTGACGACTTTCTTCGGTTTGCCCTTTTCTGCCTCTTTTTCATATATTACAATTTGTTTCTCTTCTTCCGATTCTCGATCATCTTTATCTGATTCTTCTTGCCTTTCTTCTTCGGATTCTGATTGTTCTGGTTCTTCCTCAACTTTCTTCTTTGGTTTCACTTTTCATTGTTGTTCTTCCTTTGTATTCCTGTTCTTCCTTTTTCTTGGTGCCTCTTCTTCTTCGGATTTTGATGCTGATTATTATGGTTCTTCCTCAACTTTCTTCCTTTGTTTCACCTTTCGTTGTGGTTCTTCCTTTGCATTCTTGTTCTTCCTCTTTCTTGTTGCCTCTTCTTCAATTATCTTCTTGTTCTTCGCATTTTGTTTTGGTTCTGTAGCTTTCTCAATCTCTTGCGTGCCCTTTTCATCTTGCTTCTTCTTTATCTTTGGTGATATCCTATGCATCATGTCTTTTCAACCTGAGTTCAACACTTATTATAGTTAGCATTCATATTTTCGTAGTAGAAAAGTACATAACCACCAAAAATAATCTATTTGTATGGATCAACACTTATTTGGATCAACTGTTGTTGTTTATCCCCCACATTAGATCAAATTATACTGTTGATACATTTCATTTGCAAAGATATCTAAAATTCCTTCAGAAACACATAACAGTTGAACAACTTTGCATACAATGGATCAACTTTTACTGTTTATCCTATTTTTACTTGGACCAACTGCTTTTGTTTATCCCCTATATTGGATCAACTTCTACTGTTGATCCAATTTTTTTTGGATAAACTACTGATGTTGATCCCCTAAATTGAACAAAAATATCTAAACCTCCAGAATCACATTTTTCAAACATTCTTACATTCACCAGTTGAACAAATTTGCATCTGAAAAAATTCTTACATTCAGCAGTTTGAAGAGAAATATCAACATAACTAGCAAATATTCAAAATCTCCAAATTATGCTTGTTTTAGTCACACAAAAAAATTCTCAGATTTGACAAGAAACCATTTCCTCCCAAGAACATTAACCAAAACTCAAAACTAACTAAACAAGACCAAAATCAAACCTAATCAGTAAATCGCAGTGTAATAATCTGGAAAATACAAACTCATAATCATTACATTAACAAAATCAAGACCAAAACATACATGCATCAATTAAATCTGACATCAAAAATTAGGTTTTACCTGTTCAATTTTGCAATCCTCAAATCGTTCAATTAGGTTTTTGATTATGGAACGTTGTTGATAAAAGAAAAGTGAAATCAGTTAGGTTTTCTGATGAAACCTAATTTATACGGTTGATTTTCAGTTTCTCTGCAACGGATGGTTGGTTATACGGTTTATTTTCAGTTTATTTTTTGTAGATCGTGGTATGTTGATTATCAGAGAGAGAATATAACGTCTAGTAATCAATTCTCTGCAAAGGATAGTTGATTAATGATTAATACCAGTTTTCAGTTGTTCTTCGAGAAGATAACCGCTAGTAATCAATTCAAGGTGCAGGTGAGTGAGAGAAGACTTGGAACCAGAAAAACTGAAAATGAAGAAACTGAAAATGAATTGAATGTGTCCGATCTTGTTAAATGTGGAATTTATAGGGAGGGCATTTTAGTAATTTGATAATTTCGGATTTTAATTCCTAAAATTGGTAGGGATATATTTATTTTGGGGAAGGATATATTTGTTGGGTTGTTAAACTAGGGACATATAAAAAATGTACCCAAAAAATATTCTGTTTCACCAGCAACTGGGGTTAGCTGCCAAATTATAGGTTTTATTTTACTAACCTTGAATAACTTCCAGCTATTCAGCAGAGCCAAGAAAATTTCTGGCATAGTACCATTGCACTTTAAATGTAGACAAGAAATAATCCCAAATTGCTTTTGTCCAGCTGCAGTGGATAAAAAGACGTTCCAAATCCTCATCTACCTTATTACAAAACACACAAGTCGTCGACTGTATATTCATTCCTCTACTCCGTAACAAGCACCTTGTTGGTAAATATCTATGAAGAGAAGCCTATATCATAAACATCACCTTCGGTGGAATAAGATTGTTCTCCAAATGTCTTCCGAAATCTGGAGCCTCTGTATCGTCCATTAACTTCTCATAAAAGATCTTAGTTAAGAATTTTCCAATCAAACTATCGCATTGTTAACATCATAGTAATGCAACTTCATGGAAGAAAAGAAGTCTGGTGAAGTTAGTTTACCGAGTTAAGAGACATATTATTTTTATTGTTAACGGACGCACTTGACAGTTAACACCATACAAAGTGAAACACCATTCCTTTTTTTTTTGAAGCATGAACACCACTCTTGCTTGAGTCATGGCTACACGATTTTTGACAAATAATGAAAAAAAAAAGTATGAAACAAAACCAATTCTATTCCAAGTTAAACAATCATATGTAGTAAGAACTCCTAACTGAAGCTGTTACCCACCGCGACATAACAAGTCTATGAAGGTTTTGTTTCCACTATTCCGTTTAGCTAGTTGATAATGTCCCTGATTATGCTGAGTGACAGTAACTGCATCACACTTGCCTGTACATTATCAAAAAATTTATGTTGAAGAATAAACCAAGATATTATGAAGAAGATAAAAGGGATCAACTATGAGAGTTGATCCAATATGGTAGAGTCAACTGGTATGGTTGACATGAAGTGAATGGATCAACAAGAGTTGTTCATCCATGGTACGGTATTTAGAAGTTTGCTTGGGTTGCAAGTATTACTTGTTTTTAGAGTTTGCTTACGTGAGAATTGTCTAGAAGTTTCTTGTTAGAGTTTGATTAAGTTATGAAAGTGTTTATTACTTGAGAGTCAAGTTTGTAAACATATAAATAGGCTGTTGTTGATGGTGGTTTTTATCTTAGAGGTAAAATAGTAAAACCCTAGTGAGACAGTGACGTCATAGAACTTGCATAATAATGTCCAAACCAAGCACATTTATTGAACCCTTTAATTTGTCCACGAGAAAATTACCGGGGTACCTTTTTTTAATGCTAAATAGTTTTTTGACAGGCCAAAACCCTAATTCTCACACCCTTCTGCCAATGGAAAACCATGCCAGCCACACCTACCGCGCCCATGGTTAACCCTTGGCCCCGCCATTCCAAGCCAACTGCACCTTGGCCCTATCCATGCTAGCCGCACCATGCCGAGCCAAACCGTCCATGCCAACCACACCTTGTCCCTAGACATGCTATCCGCACCACGTGCCCATGGCTAACCCTTGACCCCATCATGACAAGACAACCGCACCTTGGCCCCAGCTATGCTAGCTACGCCATGCTAAACCCTTGGCCCCGCCATGCCAACCGCACCTTGGCCCTATCCATGCTAGCTGCACCATCTCATTCTAAGGGCATGCCAACATAGCCACGCCACCATGCTGGCCTTCCTTACATGGCTACCCAAGTGAAAGCGTGTAACAATCAATGATTTCCCATCAATTTCTTGAGCAAATCCCAGCCATCCAAGATTACCAGAAAACACAAGGTAACCTTTGGCCCGAAACCTTAAGTTTGGCCACGCCAAACCATGCCATGCTAACGGCATGCCAACCTATCCACGCCACCATGCTTTCCTCCCCTACGCGGATACCAAAAACGAAAGCGTGCGACGATCAACGGCTAGTTGGCTACCTTTCCTATTAAGATGGAAAATCCCGACCGTCGAAGGTCACCAAGCTACCAAGTCTACCAAAGCTCGACTTTCTAGGCAACAACAATATGCTACATGTTTTCCACAAAAACATTCGAGACATCAACACATATCACAAACTGGGGATACTCTTTGGGTATTGGTTTGGCGGTTTACAACATGCGACGTACACTACACCCGTCATAAGGAAGTGTCATAAGGGTGAGGCGGTTAGTAAATACAGGGAGTTAATGGTGAAACGCTATGGGACATCAATTCCATGCTTTAAAGATTTTATGGAACATCAATTCCATGCGTTAACGATTTTATGGAACATCAATTCCATGCATGCGGTTACCACCTCCTCCCAGTTACTTACCCATTTTCCATTCCTTAATGAGACCAGGGTACGTTTCACTTCGACTTGTATAAATAGGTCTTACCTATTTCCACAGAATGACAAGTTCATTCAGGAATATACAACACTTAGAGAATACCTGCTAGCTTACCATTTGCTAGCTTTCCCACTTTTCTGATACAATTCGTAGTAAGACAACTACTCTTCCAGAATCAACTATTCTAGTCTCTTCACTTTCCTTGCTTCCCTCCCCAAAACCAACCCATTCTCCTCCACATTGTGACCGAAGCAAGTCCGGAACGGCCATTTCTTGGTTTAGGCTGGATTTATACAGATTGATCTCTCGAATCAAAGTACTCCCTTGCAGTACAAATTGATCTCTCAAATTTAAAGTACTCCCTTGATCAAAAAAGTTCCCAAACTTCGGTTCCAGTGTTAAGGAATTATACATATATGTGTTTCCACAATAATGTTTATATCCCCCAATGGTTATATAGTCTAAACTCTCATTTCAATCATTAAAACATTCTCAGAGGACGTCGTATAGCTGTTTTCACGAACTAGTTTTCGTCAGAGCGATTTCCAAAGTGATTGAAACATAACATGACTTTCATCACTAGGAAAAGATGAACTTGGCTAAAGCGAAAGCTTTACCAACACACATTTCGAGAAATAGATAAGCGAGATATACTCAGCTTGAAATGTCACATGTGCATATCTTTAGTCTTTATAGTAAAACAACTTTTGTCTCAAGATAGGAGATAGAGTAGATAGACTTTTGAGTGATAGATAAGTTCAGGTCTCCACATACCTTTTAGTCGATGAAGATCCACTGGTTTCTTGAGTAGTCCTTCGTCTTGTATGATGATCGCCATGGAGTTCTTGAGCTCAACTACACTTTCTATCCTAGTCCGAGACCTTAGCTATAGTAGACTAGAAATCAAGACTATACAGTTTTGATCACTAAGATTGACAAACATGCTTGAGATAGCAACGCATGCGAGTTTGACCGAGCAGAGCTCTAACAATCTCCCCCTTTATCAATTTTAGTGGAAAAACTATTAATACATATGGAATACAAAAATTATATTAATAAACTTTGTAGCTCCTATTCCATATGCCTAATCTTCAACAATACTCGAAATCTTCGTCACTTCCAAGTAGTCCAATGATCCCAAAGGTTGTAAGTTTAGTATCATCGTTGTTGAAAATCCGTAGTTATAACAATGAGAAAAGCATTGGTTCTCAATCATTGTTATACAGTGTCATAGTATTATTACATAGCGTCAAATTCCAAATACATCACAACTTCAACAACAATACTATGGTGATACTTCACTCCCCCTTAGTCAATACTCCATCTCATATGGAAACCGCTCCCCCTTACATAATGATATGAAAACCATATGTATTTGTAGTGTGAACTACAATTAATTTTCCCCCTTTTTGTCAATAAAATTGGCAAAGGTACAAGAACGGGATCCTAATGAAATTTCAGTAAGAGATATTTCATGATGAAAGGTAAATGTTCTATCATCTTGTTTAGATGCAATCATAAAGCCGAGGATAAATGCATTCATCAAGGAGTTTATAAAGATACAAGATAACCCTAAAAATTCCACAGCCGCACTCCCCACAAAGATTTGGAAATTAAGCGCAAGTTCAAAAGAACTCTCCCCCACAAGATGTCATTCCCAAAGGAACAACAAGAGCGACCTTAATTTCAAGAGAAAAGAAGGATTTCTTTAGACTCAACAAATTGCATACAAGTATGAATTTGGAATCCAAAATATTCAATCATATTAACCAAAGCGAACCATGATTAATTTTACTAAATATGCTCAACACAAGTAAACTTATGGAGACTTAAATTATCGATTAGATTATTCACAAGAAAACCCATAAATATTCTAACCGGGTTACACAATTAAACTAATTACAAAGTAATCATTTCAATTTTCCACACTCGACATGAGAAAAATCTATGGAGTTCTAACTAAATAATCACACAAGATGATTGATTTAGCTCATTTGGGCTCAACATAAGAGATTATGGAACCCCGACTAAGATTATCATAGGAAATGACAACCTCAACCGTACATATACTCAACATGAGAGAACTCATGGAATACAAACTAAATAACCACACAAGTTGATTAATTTAGTTCTTAATTCTCAACATATAGCATCTCATGGAACAACCAACCATGCCAATAAAAAATCGACTTAGTCGTATCGTGCTCAACATGATATACACAATGGAACCTTCTCGGTAATACATTATAACATGGAACAATTAAGCTCTATATCGTGGATTACAAAACAAGGACCTATTCTATTTTTCCATCACAAAGTGACATAATAGACTTTATACTTGAATCACAAAAGATTTTAACCTATCTTACATCAACAATTGACAATATAGGTTTAACTTTTGTGTTTTTCCAAAAATCCATTCATCCCTTTATCAATATTTGCATACCAATTCGTGAACGACTTTAGTTTTGACAAAATATGGGTAACTTATGCAACAAAGATAATTATGAATAAGAAGTAGCAAACATAATTCAAAGCTAAGCACAAGAGTTTTTACACCCCATAATATTTTTCAAACCAGACAAGAGAAGAATTCAAAGCAAGTACCATGAAACAAAAGAACAAGAACATAAAACAAGAGATTAGTTACTCAATCCATAGTATTTATCCTTATCCATAAGAAAAAGGGAACCAGTCTAGACTTAATTGTGATAATATCTTTCAGCAATCTTGAAAACTATCTCAGAGAGTTCACGATGAGCTTCCAACACAAAACTTAGTTATTCTTGAAGGCACTCGATTCTTATATCACGTGGATCTCCAAGAGTGATACCATGCGTTCCAGATGTTCCAGATACGACCGGTTTCTTTATTTTGTTGATATCAGTCTGGGATAGTGGAGAAGGAACAGCGGTGCAGGTACTAATGGTTTTGACATTGAACTGGCTCCAAATCCTACTAATAAGATATTGAAATCCTAGGTTTTTCTTCTGGGAAACCATGTGAATCATCTGGCGAATAATTAACCCACATAAATTGACTTCTTCTCCAGAAATTAGATAACACATTAATTCAGCAAGAGTTCTTCTCCAAAGATTCCTATCTAGAGTGCTAGGAATCAAGTTAGCAACAACAAGTTAACTAAAAACTCTTAGGTGAAAACTAATGTTGTCAACACGCAATTTTCCACCCGGCAATGATTCATTTCTATTAAGCAGCATTTCAGAGAGTTCTTGTTTTGGCCTAATTGTTTCTGGCTGAGGTATAGCTAGAGTGCGATCAAGAGACAAGTTCAGTAAATATGCAATAAGATTTCGATTTACCTCAATTGGCACTCCCCCAACCATTGTCTTAAAGTAGCACTTGTTTTTGTTTGCTGCATGTAGGTTAGCATAAAACTGACAAGTAATCTCAGGATATGATGACCCTAGACCATGATGAATATAACCCCACTCATGCGTGTTCATGAACTGGTGAAACTCAGGTTCGTTAATAGCTATATCATATATTCGTTCAACAACAAAATTCCCTTTTATAAACTTAACATACTTATCGCTAGCAAGCACACTGATGAAGCTAATACTAAGACCTGGGTCAAAAAGAGGTTGGAAATATCTAGACCAATTTTATCATCTTCAAATTCTACATCACTATCATTTTCGTGAACAGGTTGAGTACTTGAACTTTCACCACGGTTAAGCCTCTTTCTGTGACTCATTTTTTCTAAAGTACACGAACTAGAGAAATTGATACTTACTTGGTTCGTGACTGTTGATAATGGTAGAACCACAACCAAGAACCCTTTTGAGAACCACTTGCGACCCAAAGTACGTAAACCTCTCTGGTTTCAATGACATACACCAATAGGAATTTGATTTGAAAACAAGGGGAAGAGAATCATGGGTATGGGAACCTCTTAGGTTTTTCTCTTGTACGCAAACTGAAGAAGAAGGGTGAAAGAAACAAGGTGAGTTTTTTTCCTCTTTTTATGTGTTGGAAGAACCAAACAGACACGTTCACAGACATGGTTAGTTTATGAACCGGTGAAAAGCATGAGATAGTCATGTGTGCAGACAAGGACCCGTTTTGAGTGGTCTGAGAGAATAGACTCAAAAATAATTTGTGAATTGTCTTTGCACACCATGACACCAAGAGAGGTTTTCTTTCCAACAACTCTTGAATCTTGTAGTGTTGAGAAACACCCAAGGAACTGTTTTTATAAATCTATCACAGGACTTCAAGAGAACCCAAAAGGATTTGTGTTTCTGATTTCTTATCTTCCCTCTTATAAAAAATAGTTTCTACAGATAGTATTTAGTATTGCGGAAGAAAACTCTTTTGGTAAGATGAGACATCCTAGATTCTTTATAAATGAAGACAATACTACTATCTTTATATGAAGTATCAGGAGTTGAGCAACGAATCAATTCTTTCTTTGAGGTGATACACTCAGATGACTGAGACTTAAACTCATCTTGTAATTTGTTTAGTTTGTCACAGATAATTGAATTACGCGGAGGAAGAGCATTGTTATCACTGACTAGTAAATCAATATCAACCTGAACATGAATATTATTCATCATAACTTGATTTAGCTTATCAAGAGATTCTTGCTCTTTCTGGAGATATAACTCAACATCAAAAGATAATCTCTCAAGCTTCTTTTCAAGCACTGAAAACACTTCAAGGGATTTTAAACCTGGTGGAGGTTTAAATAGAATTTCTTTTACAAATTTTATAAAATCAGACATGGAAGAGAATTCTGAAATCCCTGGATCTGGTGGTGCGTTTATTAAGATAACACCGCTGTCCATAGAGTCATATCGCTACAAACACAGACTTTTAAGGCCTTTAACGTGTTTGCCTTCTCTGATACCAATTAAAAATGCGGGGGTCTAACAACCTCACCCAATATTTCAATTAGCAATCTGTATGGACAACTCCGAGTTGTTTTCTAGAGAATCAATAAGACTCAATCAATAGAAAATACTCAAGGAGTTATTATCTCAATCTCTCGATTTGATTTACTCAAGCAAATATAATTCGCGAGACAAATCAAAGAGAGATAACTTGGATGGTACCAAAGACCAATATCCAAGTGTCAATCGATTTAAATCAACAACCAATAAGGTCGGATATTCTAATTGATTGAACAACGCACAACCTGTATTATTTCAATTATATATCAAAATATAATGCGGAAACAAAATAACACAAACACCAGAATTTTGTTAACGAGGAAAACGCAAATGCAGAAAAACCCCGGGACCTAGTCAAGATTAAACATACAATGTATTAAGCCGCTACAGACACTAGCCTACTCCAAATTAACTTCGATCTGGACTGTAGTTGAACCCCAATCAATCTCACACTGATCCAAGGTACAATTATGCTCCTACGCCTCTGATACCAGCAGGATACTGTGCACTTGATTCCCTTAGCTGATCTCACCCACAACCAAGAGTTGCTACGACCCAAAGTCGAAGACTTTAGCAAACAAATCTGTCTCACAAAGAAAAGTCTACAAGATAGATAATTCGTCTCCCATGAATAAACCTATGAGTTTTGTTCCATCTTTTGATAAATCAAGGTGAATAGGAACTAATCAATAAAACCATACTTATATTCCCGAAGAACAGCTCAGTTTTATCAATCACCTCACAATAAACTTAATTGACGCAACGAATAAGATCATTGAGGAATCACAAACAATGAGACGAAGATGTTTGTGACTACTTTTATCTTGTCTATCAGAGATAGAAATCTCAAGACAATTATTAAAATTGTACTCGTATGATAGAAATAGAAAGATCAGATCACACAACTACAAGATAAGTAGTATCGGTATGGCTTCACAATCCCAATGAAGTCTTTAAGTCGTTAAACCGAATTTAGAGAGAAAACTCAAGGGTTAGTGGAGATCGACTCTAGCTTAGAGAAAACTAGTATCACACAAGAAAAGTGTGTGGGGATTAGTTTTTCCAATGGCTAGAGTTCTCCTCTATATAGTCTTTCAAATCAGGGTTTGCAATCAATGGTAGCTTAGTAACAAATCATTCAATATTCACCGTTAGATGAAAACATGATTAGATACAAGCTAATATCTCTCAACCATTAGATCGAAAACTTAGCTTTCCATACACACATGTACTTGACGTTTTTTGGTTTGTGTAGACATACCCAAACGTGTACAACGGTTGGTTCAATATTAGTCAACCAAATGGTTAGCCAAATGATAAATTTCATATCAACCATATTCTTCTTCACCATAACTAGTTCAAATGACTCAAATGAACTAGTTAGAGAGTTGTTCAATTGCTATGAGATCTCAAGTAGTACAAGAGACATAATTGAATCAAAAACGATGTGATTCACTCGAATCATTAATCATGAACTATAAATCCACGGTTTGCAAAAGCATCCATTAGTAATTTAAGAATAAGTTCATGAACAACGTTTTCAGACATAACCTTTTGAGTTCGCGGACTCAAGCTAACTGGTTGAAGTTATAAACTCCATCAGAAATTCTTGGGTTCGAGAGCTTCCGTCAGTTCGCGGACTGGGTTCGCGGACTGCACCTGAACTTCAACTTCAGCAAATATTCTCGGGTTCGAGAACTTGCGCCAGTTCGTGGACTGGGTTCGCAGACTGAGTTGCTGCTCATGTTCCGGTTCCACTTGATCAACAAAGTTCGCAAATATCGGTTCAAGTGTTAAGGACTTATACATATATGTGTTTCCACAACAATGTTTATATCCCCCAATGGTTATATAGTCTAAACTCTTATTTCAATCATTGAAACAGTCTCAGAGGACGTCATATAGCTGTTTTCACGAACTAGTTTTCGTTAGAGCGATTTCCAAAGTGATTGAAACATAACATGACTTTCGTCACAAGGCAAAGATGAACTTGGCTAAAGCGAAAGATTTACCAACACATATTTCGAGAAATAGATAAGCGAGTTATACTCAGCTCGAAATGTCACATGTGCGTATCTTTAGTCTATATAGTAAATAGACTTTTGTCTCAAGATAGGAGATAATGTAGATCGACTTTTGAGTGATAATTAAGTTCAAGTCTCCACATACCTTTTAGTCGATGAAGATCCACTGGTTCCTAGAGTAGTCCTTCGACTTGTATGATGATCGCCATGGAGTTCTTGAGCTCAACTAAACTTTCTATCGTAGTCCGATACCTTAGCTATAGTAGACTAGAAATCAAGACTATATAGTTTTGATCACTAAGATTGACAAACATGCTTAAGATAGAAACGCATGCGAGTTTGACCGAGCAGTGTACTAACAACCTCCAACAACAACTAAGACTCCGACTACCCTACCAACGAGACGAGAAATCGGAGGAACCAGAGGAAGCCGACCCTATGTCACAATCGTTGATTTGATGTAACTAAATGAGGTTCTCTATAGAGCCTAGACGGATATGGTTTCAACATAAAATAACTACTCGTCTTTATCAAGGCCCTGACATAATGTCTACCGCGTGAGTCACGCCCTACAGAGCCGTTTAGAAACGCCTCCAGCACCCCCGACACTAGCACCTCGGCGGAACGCGCCTCCGCGGAAGAGGAGATTCGTGCCAGAACCCCATTGGAAAGAGGAAAACCGTCCAACTTTGTCACACGAGAGGATCTGGAGAAAATTTTCCGCAACCGAATCAAGAATGATGAAATAGACATGCATCATCATCAACCTCCTTACCCATCTGAAATACAAAGAATCCATCTTCCAAGAGGATACTCCTCTCCTCAATTCACCTTGGCACCGAAAATGCGCGTGAGCATATCTCTTGCTTCTTGGAGTCCCTAGGCGAACATGAATACAATCATGTTCTTCGTCTGAGGGAGTTTTCGAAATCGCTTACCGGAAAAGCGTATATAAGGTACAACATCATCGCACCGAACAGTATCCCTAACTGGGGTAGGATAGTTATCACATTTTACAAGAAGTACTTCTTTGTGTCTGAACAAGTTACCTTCTTGGACCTAGGAAGAATGTACCAGCAGGGAAACGAACATCCGAATAATTTCGTTAAGAGATTCAGGGTTCAAGCACTAGACTGTCATGACCCAAACGTGACCGAGCAATAGCTAGTGAACACATGCATCAATGGTATGGCTCTCATTTATCGTACCTTGCTAGAGAACCTGCATTTTCAGACATTCTCAGAACTTCATCAAGCTGCCAGATGATCCGCAATGACCGCACCAGCATTATTAGAAAGAGCTAGACCGACTAAGAATGAATACATGCGCGAAACTCGCGGGAGTAAACATCTCATCAACAATCAATTTAACAACGGCCCCTCCTCTGTGAGCGTAATAAACGAGGGCGGAAAAAGGAAGGCCCCAGCTACGGACCAGAAGCCCAAACGTGAAACGCCAGCATGACGGGAAACTCCGCCACAGAAGGCCGCTGTTAAAGCTCCCATGCGTCATCACGAAACTGATGGAAATACCTTGGAGTTCCCGTTTCCCATTGAGGAGGTAATCGATCTCTTTGAAGAATGGATTCAAGATGATACTATCAGACTACCATCTCCCAGGCACCCACCGACTGAGGCCGAGATGGCAAACCCCAAATACTTCCACTACCACAGATTTGTTCATCACCCAACCAGTGATTGTAACAGACTAAAGAATATCTTCAAGGAGAAGGTAGAAATAGGGGAAATCCAACTAGGAAACTAGGGATAACATCGAGACCCACTTCCAGTGAGGAATTTCGGGGTCTCTGGGGACTCCGTGCATGAGACTGTGCAATGATACAACATGTATGCGAAATTCTCTACCTTTCTAAGGTGCAGCGCCAAGATATTTTCGCGTCTCTCAATCGTGTTTTGTCGGGTAAACGGATTTTTCCCTCCATGGAAGCCACACCAAGATCCCAAGCTTTCCCAGCAGGCGGAATCGAAAAAGACAACTGGGGACTGTTGACCACGTCCTATTTAAGAGGTATTGAATTCGAAAACACGCTCATCGACGCTGCCTCCAACTTCAACATTATTAATTTTAAGACTCTGAAAGCAGCGGGGTTTACAAAATAAGAGGCTACCAGATCCCCATCCGTGATTTTCCTGACCATCTTGCATGATTTACATTTCAATTATGTCCTCGTCAGTCACCATCATATTCTTACCTCGCAACAAGGCCCATATTCTGAGCTAAGCATGGGACTTAATGTTGATGGTGGTTTTTAGCATAGGGGTAATATCGTAAAACCCTAGTCAGACAGTGACGTCACAGAACTTTCGTAATAATGTCCAAACCAACCATATTTATTAAACCCTTTAATTTGTCCGCGAGAAAATTACCAGGGTACCTTTTTTTAATGCTAATTAGGGTTCCGACAGGCCAAACCCCTAATTCTCACACCCTTGTGCCAATGGCCAACCATGCCAGCCACACCTACCTTGCCAAGGCATTCCAACCGTGCTAGCCGCACCCTTGTGCCAATGGAAAACCATGCCATCCACACCTACTTCTCCAAGGCATTCTAACCATGCTAACCGCACCCTTGCGCCAATGGAAAACCATGCCAGCCACACCTACCGCGCCAAGGAATGCCAACCATGCTAGATGCACCCTTGCGCCAATGAAAAACTATGCCAGCCACACCTACCGCTCCAAGGCATGCCAACCATGATATCCATACCCTTGTGACAAAGGCAAACCATGCCAGCCACACCTACCGCTCCAAGGCATGCCAACCATGCTAGTCGCACCCTTATGCCAATGGCGAACCATGCCAGCCACACCTACCGCGCCAAGGCATGCCAACCATCCTAGACGCACCCCCGTGCCAATGGAAAACCATGCCAGCCACACCTACCACACCATACCAAACGCACCTTGCTATGGCCCCATCCCAACCTAGCCGCGCCACCATGCTGGCCTTCCTTACGCGACTACCAAAACGAAGGCGTGCGGTAATCAATAGTCGCCCTTAAATCACAGGAGAATATCCTAACCGTCCAAGGTTACCAGATGACACATGTAACCCTTGGCCCTAAACCCTAGCTTGGTCACGATCCTAGCTTGGTCATGCCAAACCCTTGGCCCCTCTATGCCAAGCCAACCGCACCTTGGCCCCAGCCATGCTAGCCGCACCACGCGCCCATGGATAACCCTTGGCCACATCCATGCTAGCTGCACTACAAGCCCATGGCTAACCCATAGCCTCGCCATGCCAATCCAACCGCACCTTCACCCTATCCAAGCTAGTCATGCCATGCAGAGCCAAACCGTCCATGCCAAACCCTTGGACCCGCCATACCAACCACACCTTGGCCCTAGCCATGCTAGCCGCACCACGCGCCCATGGCTAACCCTTGGACCTGCCATGCCAAGCCAACCGTACCTTGGCCCCAACCATGCTAGCCACGCCATGCCAAGTCGAACCGTTCATGCCAAACCCTTGGTCCCGCCATGCCAACTGCTCCTTGGCTCTAGCCATGCTAGCTGGACCATGCCATGCCAACGACATGTCAACCTAGCTAGCCGCGCCACCATGCTGGCCTTCCCTACACGGCTACCCAAGTGAAGGCGTGCAACAATAAAGGTTGCCTTTCAATCTCAGGAGCAAATCCTATCCTTCCAAGGTTACCGGACAACACATGGTAACCTTTGTCACGAAACCCTAAGTTTGGACGCGCCTAACTATGCCATGCTAATGTCATGCCAAACTAGATGAGCCACCATGGTGTCCTCCCCTACGCGTCTACCAAAAACGAAAGCGTGCGACGATCAACGACTACCTTTCCTCTTAAGATGAAAAATCCCGACCGTCGAAGGTCAACAAGCTACCAAGTTTCCCAAAGCTCGACTTTCCAGGCAATAACAATATGCTACATGTTTTCCACAAAAATATTCGAGACATCAACATATATCACAAACTGGGGGATCCTCTTTGGGTATTGGTTTGGCAGTTTATAGCGTGCGTCTTACACTACGCCCGTCACAAGGAAGTCTCACAAGGGTGAGGCGGCTAGTAAATACATGGAGTTAATGGTGAAATGCTCTAGGACATCAATTCCATGCGTTAACGATTTGATGGAGCATCAATTCCATGCCTTAACGATTTTATAGAACATCAATTCGATGCATGTGGTTACCACCTCCTCCCATTTACTTACCCATTTTCCATTCCTTAATGAGACTAGGGTAAGTTTCACTTTGACTTATATAAATAGGTCTTACCTATTTCCACAGAACAACAAGTTCATTCAGAAATATACAACACTCAAAGAATACCTGCTAGCTTACCATTTGCTAGATTTCCTACTTTTTTGATAGAAGTCGTAGTAACACAACTACTCTTCCAGAATCAACTATTATGGTCTCATCACTTTCCTTGCTTCCCTCTCCAAAACTAACCCATTATCCTCCACTTTATGACTGAAGCAAGTCCGGAATGACCATTTCTTGGTTTAGGATGGATTTTTACATATTGATCTCTCGAATATAAAGTACTCCCTTGCAGTACATTATTTAGGGTTTAAATTATTTCTCACTCGCACACCCGAAATTACCGAAATCAGTAGAAACTATTTTCACCTACAAACAGCTCCTAAGCCGTGGGTTTTTGTTACATTAATTGAAGAAAGTTTGTTTTGAGTTTAGTTCTGTTTTTATTTTAAGTCTTTGATATCAAATTTTCTACATCTTGTATCAGAGCACTGGTATCATATTCTAGGACTGTGGGTATGAGAAGTTAAGTTGAAGAAGATGATGAGTTTAAGTTCAATCAAGGAGCCTGTGTTTGAAGGTAAAAACTATGAACATTGGAGGTTGCAGATAGAGAATATTTTCATATACCAAGAGGTATGGGATATTTTGAAAGATGGTTATGCAGAACCAGCAAAAGGAACTGCATTTGAAGGTAATGCGCTGACTCAATTAACTGATAATAGGAAGAAGAATTCAAAAGCTACATATATTCTTCATCAGGGTATTCATGAATCTCTCATATATAGAGTTATTTATATTAACCAAGCTAAAGAAGCTTGGGATGGTTTGATAAGCTACTGCACAGGTTCTGACAAAGTTAAGAAGGTGAGATTACAAACCTTAAAAAGAAAATATGAACTACTGCAGATGGAGATAACTGAAACAATTTCATATTTTTTCTCAAAAACACCGAACATTGTCAATGAGATGAAGGCCAAGGGTGATACTGTAGAAGATTCAACTTTTGTAGAGAATATTTTAAGAAGCGTGCCTGATAAGTTTGAATCAAAGGTTACTGCAATTGAAGAATGCAACACAGTTGCAACCATGACTCTTAATGAGTTGTTGGGTTCATTATAAGCTTATGAAAAAAGATTGTTGGAGAAAACAACAGATGCAAAATAAGTTGAATAAGCACTTAAGAGTCAAGTTAGTTGGAGAAGTAATCAAGGAAGATCTGATGCTGGAAGTTCTCAAGGAATATACAATAATGGAGGAAGATCAAATAATGGAAATTACAGGAAGTCATATGATAAATCAAAAATACAATGTTATAATTGTGAAGATTTTGGACATATTGCTACTGACTGTTCAAAACTAAGAAAGACTGTTTCCAATAACTATAAAGCAAATTTCAAAGCTAATATTGCTGAGAGTCAAAAAGAAGAAGAAGGAGAAGAGCAAAAGGCTGAAAACATGTTACTAGCTTGTCATACAGCTGAAGAACAACCCCAACATAAGTGGTACTTGGATACAGGTTGCAATAACCATATGTGTGGAAGAAAAGATTTATTTTATAAGCTTGTTGACACTGTCAGATCAACATTAAAGTTTGGCAACAATTCTACAATTCCAGTTATGGGAAAAGGAAGAATTGGAATTCTTCTTAAGAATGGTTCTAAGGTATACATCATGGATGTATTTTATGTTCCTGGTTTACATCAAAATTTGTTAAGCATGGGTTAATTGTCTGAAAGAGGTTACTCTATGAATATTTATAGTGGTTTGTGCTTCATCAGAGATAAAAGAAGAATATTGATAGCTAAAGTTCAAATGACAAAGAACAGATTATTTCCTTTAAATATTCAATATCAGAAGGAAACTTGTTATAGTACCAGTATGAATAATGATTCACGGCTATGGCTTAAGAGAATGGGACATGTAAACTTTAACAGTTTACAAGCTTTATCTAAGAACGAGATGGTGTCAGGTCTACCTTTTATAGAACTTCTAGAATCAAGGTGTGAGAATTGTATATTTGGCAAGCAACACAGAGATCCATTCCCAGTGAACAAAGATAGAAGAGCAAAACAACAGTTTGAGATTGTACACAGTGATCTGTGTGGTCCTATTGAAGTTACATTAAATGTAGGTAATAACTATTTCATAACTTTCATTGATGATTTTAGTAGAAAAGCATGGGTATATTTACTTAAACAAAAGAGTGATTCTTTTCATGATTTTAGAAGTTTCAAAGCTTATGCTGAGAAACAAATTGGTAAGAGTATCAAAATTTTGAGAACTGATAGAGGAACTGAGTACACTGTTATTGACAAGATTATGGAAGAACATGGCATTCAACATCAACTAACATCAAGATATACACCACAACAGAATAGAGTTGCAGAGAGGAAGAATAAAACCATAATGGAGATGGCAAGAACAATAAGAAGAACAAAAGATTTACCAATTTTTTTGGGAGGTTATGCAGTTGACGCAACTGTGTATTTACTCAACAGATGTCCTACAAATAGTTTGAACAACAAAACACCAGAAGAATCATGGAGAGGAATAAGGCCTAGTGTAAGACATCTAAGAATTTTTGGGTGCATTGCATATGCACACGTGCCAAAAGAATTGAGAAAAAAACTAGTGATAAGAGTGAAAAATGTATTCTTGTTGGTTACAGTTCAGTGACCAATGGATACAAGCTATATAATCCAGAAACTAGAAAGATATTTATAAGTAGAGATGTGATATTTGTTGAAGTTTTACAATGGAATTGGAATAATGGATCAACAACCAGTGTTGATCCTCATAATAATGGATCAACAAGGGATGTTAATCCACATAATATTGGATCAACTAGGAATGTTGATCCACTTGCTGCTGTCAGAATAGTTCCAATTGAAGTTGAAGAAGAAGTGCAAGCTCAAGACAATATGGAAGAACAACATGAAGAAGCAAGAATTGTAGCAGTACAACAACAAGAAACTACAATACCAAGAAGAACATATGTTATACATGCTAGGTTGAATGTTTATGTTTTAACAAGAGATGATGAAGATGATGATGATGTGGTGAACTTTGCATTGTTTGGAGATTGTGATCATGTAGCTTATGAAGAAGCATCTAAAGAAGAAGGTTGAATTCAAGCCATGAATGAAGAACTGAAGTCAATTGAGAAGAATGACACATGGGAATTAACTAAACTTCCATCAGGAAAGAAACCCATTAGTGTTAAGTGGGTTTATAAAAAAAAGTACAAGTCAAATGGAGAGATTTAAAGACTAAAAGCAAGGTTAGTTGCTAAGGGTTATAGAGAAAGACAGGGATTTAATTATTCAAAAGTTTTTGCACAAGTTGCAAGACTGATACAGTAAGAATGGTTATTGCTTTGGATGGACAAAAGCAATGGAAGATTTTTCAGATGGATGTGAAGTCAGCATTCTTGAATGGAGCATTGGAAGAAGAAGTTTATGTAGAGCAACCAGCTGGCTACATTATGGAGGGGAAGGAGAATGAAGTATACAATCTAAACAAAGCTTTGTATGGTTTGAAACAAGCTCCAAGAGCTTGGTATACAAAAATAAATTCTTATTTTCTCAAGAAAGGTTTTACAAGATGTCCACATGAGCATACTTTGTATTTGAAAGATGATGGTGCTGGAAATCATATCATAGTGTGTCTGTATGTGGATGATCTCATATTTATAGGAAATAGTACTGAGATGATCAATGAATTCAGAGAGGATATGGTGAAGGAGTTTGAGATGACAGATCTTGGTTTGATATCATATTTTCTTGGTATTGCAGTACATCAAACTGAAAGAGGAATTTTTATCAATCAACAAAGGTATGCTGAAGGAATTTTGAAGCGTTTCAAGATGGATAATTGTAATCCAATCTTAACACCAGTAGAAGAAAGATTGAAGTTGACAAAAGATGGATCCTGAGAGCTTGTGAATTCAACATATTTTAAAGGTCTTGTTGGATGTTTAAGATTGTTGACTGCTACAAGACCTGACATCATGTATGCAGTTGGTTTGGTTAGTAGGTTCATGGAAGCTCCTAGACAATCACATTTACAAGCTGAAAAACGTATTCTGAAGTATGTAAAAGGAACAACAAGCATGAGAATACTTTATACTATATCAGAAGATCCAAAGCTGGTTGGTTTCACTAATAGTGATAGGGTTGAAGATACAGAAGGAAGAATGAGTACATCAGGTTATGGATTTCAGTTGGGAACTGGATTTTTCTCTTGGTCATCTAAGAAGCAACAAGTTGTTTCATTATCTACAACATAAGCTGAGTATATAGCTGCTAGCAACTGTGCTACACAAGCTGTATGGTTAAGAATGATCCTGAAGTCTTTGTTTCAAGAACAGAAGACACCAACAACAATAGTTAGTGATAATAAGTCGACAATATCACTAACTAAGAACCTTGTGTTTCATGGGAGAAGCAAACACATTGATATTAAGTATCATTACATTAGAGAGCTAGTCAGTAACAAGGAGGTTGTTGTGGAGTTTGTTGAAAGTAAAGAACAAGTGGATGACATTTTCACCAAGTCTTTGAAGTCTAACACTTTCATTTACTTGCGAGGAAAATTGGGAATGATCAGTAAAGAGTATATTGGTTTAAGGGAGGATGTTGAAGAATAAACCAAGATATTATGAAGAAGATAGAAGGGATCAACTATGAGAGTTGATCCAATATGGTCGAGTCAACTGGTATGGTTGACATGAAGTGAATGGATCAACAAGAGTTGTTGATCCATGGTACAATATTTAGAAGTTTGTTTGGGTTGCAAGTATTACTTTTTTTTAGAGTTTGCTTACATGAGAATTGTCTAGAAGTTTCTTGTTAGAGTTTGATTAAGTTAGGAAAGTGTTTATTACTTGAGAGTCAAGTTTGTAAACATATAAATAGGCTGCTAAGCCGTGAGTTTTAATTACATCAATTGAAGAGAGTTTGTTTTGAGTTTAGTTCTGTTTTTCTTTCAAGTCTTTGATATCAGATTTTCTACAATTTAGAATATCTAGCCATCCACACATGCCAAAAGAATACCTGCCATGGTATTGTTGACAGAGACAGAAGTCACAGAACTACAAGCTCCATCAGAAATATGGAACTGATCGCCAAACGTGGTACTGGTAAGCTAAAGGTTTACCCATCTGGGTCACGATTGTATCATCAATTAGTTTCTACTAATGATTATTTGACAAGTTTTCTTATTAGGAAGTCCCTAATTAAGTAGTCTGTTTATCAAAATAAGTTCAATATTTTCGGTTTCCTTTTCTAAGTACATAATGCTAAAGCCGGTTTAGCCAAGGTATATAAGGAGCAGCATAGGTTGTGATTCTAAAACACATTTTTACCCGAGAAAACAAGAAAAGAAGAGAAGAAAGGAGAGATTTGATCAGTGAGTCTAGAAAAACAAAGTTGGTCAAGAACAAGAAGATTAATATCTGTGAGTCATGGAAAACAAAGTTGGTCATGAAGGCGCACACCCTAGTCAACCTTCTAGTTCTGCAACACAAGATTCGGATCAACAATATAGTCGGCCAAGGAAAGTGCCGGATTCAGACCAGTCAAATTATCATCGTCGGTTAGATGATACATCTGCAGCAGACGACGACCACAATAGCTATTCCAGGTCAAGTTCTAGTCAGGAGAATCGTGAGAAGTTAATCGAGCAGTTATTTCTCCAGCAGATTGATAGGCAGTTGGAGGAGGATGTGTTACGAGACACTGACGACAGTGTTAATGATGGTGATGAGACTGTGGAAGAAGAGAGTTTGGTTTCCGAAGAAGGATCGAATTCCAATAGCCAAGACGATCAAAATCAACTAGGGACTACCGGAGATGCAGTTTTGTTCCCTGATGAAAGAGTTGGACGTCGTCAATATGGTTTTGACATGCTTATCTCGCTGAACAGAAACGTTAGGTCGACATTAGATGTTGGTGGAATGAGTTATGAGGAACTAACGGAACTGGGAGAAAGGATTGGCATAGTACAAAGAGGATTACCAAAAGAAACTATCTTAAGGGAGCTGAAAACAAGAGTTCACACAACATCTGAAGACTCAACGGAGGAGGAGACTGAAATTTGCATCGTATGTCAGGATCGGTATGAGAACAAGGATAAGATTGGAACTCTGGATTGCAAACATTATTACCACAAAGACTGCATAACACAATGGTTGGTACGGAAGAACGTTTGCCCTATCTGCAAAAGACAAGCTCTGAAAACCATGGAAGAAAGCAAAAAAGAAGCAGAAGGGAACGAATGTTAGATAATACAGTATGTTGTTTTTCTCTTCCGCAATATTGCAATGCTATTGAATCTTAAACAATTATTGTTCGTGGAACTTGTTAGGAATACGTTCTGCTTGATCTCTTGTTCACTGCTATGCTAAGGATCCATCACGTCAGTTAAGCTGATTCATCAGTGTCCCCTCTGATTACATTTTTCATGGCTGCAAGAATAAAATACAGCCTTTTCCGTTATCCATATACAAGTCTTGACATAATGTATCTCGGAGTAGTTGACCTTTGATATTTTGTCTTCAGTGGGAGAGTTTCGATGTCGTCTTGAATATGCAAGATCCTGTCACGGAGAAATATTCTACCTAAAGATCAAATTCAGAGAGTTAGAATGTACGACTGGCATATTTACAATGAATTCCACACTAAAACATCTCTTATTTATGACCACCAGATCCCCTGAACCTGAGGTCTTATTTCTTCTGCGTCACTTTTTTGCAAGAATGCTTGCTGCTGGACGCATTTACTTTATACCCTTTCTTAGCATCTCGGAGGAGGGGGCATACAATTTTGTAGGCGCTAATTGCTTCATATTATCCATTACAGCGAGGTTGAAACCAAAAATGTCCGCAAATCTCCTTAAACTTGGATATAGGGTCTCTCTTAGGGCTTGCCATGGTCTAGCGGACAGAATGAAAACCAATCGACTATGATGTATGATCTGAAAGAGCAGTGTATTAACTCGACTGACCAGCTAGCACGAAAAACAGATCGCAGCTTCAAGATCCTCTGTCTATAGCTCGAAAAATGAATAGCACAATACTCGGTCTAAAACGGCCACTACGCTGGACAACTCAAACAGAAGAATCTTCAGGACATTCTTTTCACCTAAACTTCAAATCGACTAGAAATTGTTTCCCACTAGGAAAGCTGTCGGTTTATCGTTCCCCTTTCCTTGTCTAGTTAGAAATTGATAAAGCCGGTTCAGCTAATATATATAGGGAGAGCAATAGGTTGTGTACCCAAGAGAAAATTAAGAGTTTAAGAAGAGAAAGAAAGGAGGAATTTAACCGTGAGTTATGTCGAACAAAGTCGGTCATGAAGGTGCACAGCTTTTTTACCCACCTAGTCCTGCATCAACCCAAGATTTAAATCAACATCGTCCGCAAAGGGAAGAACCGGATTCAAACCAGCCAATTCAAGATGAGACATCAGCAGTAGACAACAACAATGACAAGAACAACAACGACATCAATTCCAGCTCAGATCAGGAGACACTTGACAGTTTACAGGAAGCCTATCGCCAATGGGATTGGGGTTGGCAGACTGAGGACGCGTCATGGAAGGGAACTGGAAAAAGTGAACGGGATTGGGATTGGGATTGGAAGACGGAGGAGGACGCATCGAAGGGAACTGGAAAAAGTGAACGGGATTGGGGTTGGCCGTCGGAGTACGCGTCATGGAAGGGGACTGGAAAAAGTGAACGAGTGGTTTACGATGTGTTTTCTTGTTTTGAAAGATGTGAACGGATATGAGCTTGATCCCACTTTAGGAAGAAAAAAAACAAAAAAGTCAAAAACCTATGTTTTCCCTTCGGCAAAGTTTATTGAATGTGGAACTACGATGGGCTTGATCCCTGGTTTTTGGTTGCGGAGCTAGGCACCCGTTCTTCGGTCCTGTACGATATTAATTTATAATTATTTATCTTTAATTCAGGATTTTTATTTTTTTATTTTTCATTTTTGTTACTGTTGTTGATTTCTTCTTGTGTTCCCAGGCGTCAGGTTAGGGAAATATCATCACCATTCATTCAATATAACTACTAGACGTAAACCCCCAGAAAACTAATAAATAATCTCTGTTGCACTGATCTTGCAATGGGACGTGGCTTCTTCTTGCAATCAGTTTGAGAACGAGTATGTCTTACGCTGTGCCATAATGATGTCCGGCTTAGCCCGAATTTGATGCGACATGGTTTAACTCATCTTAATAGTGTGTGTCAGATAAAACTTGATCATCTTATGCTGCTCAAGACCATGCCGGCCCTTGGACCATTAAATTAACTGAGATCGACTTCACTTTTCATGAAACATGGTCATCAAGCTCACGTTTTTAACAGCATAGTGATATGGAACTTTCACTTTACATGATGAAAGAAAATAAGTCTGGCGAAGTTAATTTACTGATGATATGGGTCCTATCTTACAAGAAAGAAACATGAACAGTCAATCGAGGAGGGTCCATTTTCGTAATCTTACTACATCTTTCATCATTTAACGGTCCATACGTCAAGTTCACCCACTTAAGTATTGCGTATCACGTTGGTAAAGCAGAGTGGTCCGTATCAAATTGCCTTGACGAATGTTTCGGTTTTGGAAGATGCTAGGCTTCCCCCACTATATTCCCCCGTTATCTTCCCCCATTAGGTGGCAATCATCTTAACCCTTGATCCATGGATTGGAATTAATATGGGGCCCTTTTATGTGGTATCACACCACTATCTGCACGACACATCACGGTGGAAATGGTTGGGGGAAGATAGTGGGGGAAGTATAGCATGTTCTGTAAAATGGTCACACTTCCTTACTTGGTTTTTACAAAATGGTCATAAATAAATTTTTCCATCCGATAAACATTTTTGGAACGAACGCTATTATTTTTATCCCCAAAATACCCATTCTCATTTAACTTAAGTGATTGAGGTGGCGATGGAAGTGGTGGCGGCTGCAGAAGCTTCACTAAGCCTCGTAGCGGTGAACCCTTTAGCTAGAAGTCATACAACTGTCCTGAACACTTTAATTAGCAAGGCTTTCCACCTTTTTACTGAACCATTGACGAGAAGCATGGGGTGCTTAGAGAGCAGCTGCAGGCTTCACCACTCTTTATGTTTGTTGAGTCTATAGTGGGAGCAAAATGAACAAATTCTTAATTTGTTCACTCCATAGAAATTTCCCTTAGCAGCAGAACTCTCTAAAGATTATAGTCCAAGTAGTTTTAGATGTTGGACATATGGGATTCACTGGGACCTAGAAAGTGTGATACATGATTCTCTCTGGCTTGGACTTGTTATTGTGCTTCCCTTCCCTTCGTGATTCAGTTATAGGGCGTTTGGATACATATTCAGAAGTAACTTTTTGATTTCTAGAAGTCCAAAAGCAAGAAGTTAGTTTGAGTGTAGAATTTCAGAATGACTTCTAGAAGCAGAAAAGTCGACTTTTTGTGAAAAAAAATATCTGGACTTCTGACTTCTGCTTCTGACTTCTACTTCTCAAAACTGTATCCAAACGCGCTATTAATGTTTGTATCTCACCTAAACGGTGAAAATTCTATTTGTTTAAAAATTCCTTGGATACTTACTGGTCCTGTTTATTATCAGGAATTGTTATATATTCCATGTGGGATGGCTGAGTGCATGAATAGCTTAGGATTAGATATATGAATAAGTCATGACTGATCACCGAAGTGGGTTTTCTTTTTGAGTCTTAAATAGGGCAAATACTAATAAGAGAAGCCTAAATTACTGAGGAGGAATGTGAGGTACATAATCGTGGGTGTCCGACGGAAATAGAGTACAAAAATTCCATTTTAACGAGCGGAAAGACTAGCAGCAATTACAAAATTACAATTTCAGTATGGAAGGAGAGAGTAGCAGCTGCTGCTAGATGGTGGTGCAACTTAATTCAGGGCATGGAACCGCCAATTCATCATCATCACCATCATCGAGATGAGAAAAACCTTGAAACCTTAGGCTGTACTTTGTAATTAGGTACTGAGGATGCTCCTCAATCCATATTTAATAGGAATGAAGGTCGGGCCTCGTCTGGCTATTCAGCTTAGCCTTGTAGTCTTTGTACCCCGTCAATCCATATCTCCAAAAGCTAATAAGGACTAAATTAATTTCTCCCGGACGTTTTTGTTGTTTGAGTTATTTTGTTGTTCGGAAAGTCATTACTTAATTTCTTGTAAGATTGGTCTCTTTAGTCTGATAAGCTTCACGTTATTTTAGGAAGGATAAAAATTCAGTCAAATTGGTCACCAATTGTAACCTCCTCTGTATATTTAAGTACAGTAAATGGTGAGAAACCCAAATTTAGCTCTCTGTTTCAGTTTGTATAGAGTCTACCTAGTGCTATATATGTAGTAGGCACCACCTACTTCTTTTCCTACAGTAATTTTGATCATCGAATAATAGTGGTCCATGTGACGATCGATGACATCAACCAAACACATGCTTCACTGTGGCAAAATTTTCCGCAGTAGGCATCTGTAGTCAGGGAAAATGGTTTTGCTTATTTTACGACTAGTATGTAACAGAGAAGTAAATAATACTGTAAATCACATGGAGGAGCATTTTCGTGGAATATCAATATATATCTTGGTTCAGTTTGCTGTCTTGTTATCACCTTGCATGTGGATCACGATACATCCCATTTCTTTGAGCTATCTTCATAGAAATTCTAAGGTTGCAGTTTTCTAACCGATATAGACAACATTTGATTCAAACCAAATAGAAGGACAAGTGAGTTTGTCCGACTATATTTAGTAAGTTTCATTTTGTTTTTTCCAGATTTATCCCTCCATCATGGTTAGAAAACAAGCCGTAGTTAACCTTTATTTTATGGTTTGGAAACGAAAAGTTGAACATAATCACGGACAAAACAGAATAATCCACTGCTAACACCAACTATAGAAATTTCTCTAACTTGTGATAGTACTTTATCTCTTCACATAAGCAGGTCCAGAGTCCATAAAATCTCGAGATTTTATTTATTTTTATCCAAGGATTCATATTATAGTATGATCACTCGCTGAAGTGCGAGTTCATAGTCTTTAGAAAATTGAAAAGGTGCATCATAACTTAGTGAAAAGAGAATAAGAAATTTCCGTTGGCATGTAGGTTGCAGATCCCTTTGTTCTTCCTTCTTTCGCTAAACCATCAGCCACTGCATTTCCCATTCTTCCATTATGAGTTGCAGTGAATGGTTTGAACCCCTTGGATACTTCCTTTACCTCATCTAGAATTTTCTTACATTCCCATCCATCAATACTTATCTTCTCTGCAAACAGTTGATCACATCTTGATTATCCCCTTCTGAAGTGATTTTAGGTGTACTTTATCAGCCGCCCATGTGACTGATGCCTGAGCCGCTAGGCTTTCCGTCATTGTTTCCGAAGACACCACTGTTCTGATGCATGTAGCCAAACTAAATGATCTTGTATAATCCCTGTCCGGAAATCCCAATCATACGTCTATTCAGCCTCCTTATACATGCATCGAAATTGATTTCTATTGTACCCTGCTAGTGGTGAATCTATCAGAGCCACTCCCAACTGAAGTGATTAATTCATAAAAATAGAATATTATCACCAATTGACGAGAGAAGACTTCAACATATAACACTTGAGAAATATATCTCTTCACATAAGAGCCCTGCTTGGCCATAGTGTCAGCCGCGAGTTCACTTCTCAATAAGCAAAGTAGTGAGAAATGTCGTTTAGACGGTCCTACAAAAAAGATTGGGTACCAAACTAACACAGTCGTATAAACTAAAATGGTTATCTAATTTTTGACGGTAATATAAATTATAATGGGTAACTAACTCTGATGGTAGTATAAATTAAAATAGGTACCTGAGCCAGACGATCGTGTAAAACAGAGGGTAAATTGGTTTCAGTTTCGATGGAAGATTGTATTACTATCTGGGTTCTGTATTCCTAAAGTTTGCAATGAAAATAAAAATATGAATTACATCGTGTTATGCAATACTTTGCTTAATAAATATACTCTTCATAGTCTAAACAAATATTTCAATATATACTCATTGTAAACATTAGAGTTTGAACATGTGAAACGACGACACTTTGATTTTCAAGAAAATCAACATCCATCAGCACTTACACTAATTTTCTATCCTAAACCAGATT
The DNA here is from genome assembly GCA_023529315.1 of Papaver bracteatum. Classification (NCBI taxonomy): domain Eukaryota; kingdom Viridiplantae; phylum Streptophyta; class Magnoliopsida; order Ranunculales; family Papaveraceae; genus Papaver; species Papaver bracteatum. The sequence continues at coordinate 57,614 of JAJJWX010004832.1, forward strand.
GATACCTACTGAATCTAAGTTTCTTTCATAAGTAACAAGAAAACCTCATGTATGCTATGCAACATGATCCACAAACCACCTAAGAATACCAAATTAAATACAAGATATCATATCAATAAGCAGATAAAAATTCAACACATGCAAGAAATAACTATGGAAAGTATACAGAGCATGAACACTGCACAAAGCCCACTATAAAAAAAAATTGTCCCTATTGATTATGAAACTTGCAAATGGTAGTTATAAAAAAACTCCAGTGCTCATAACTATGGCATATAAATAGTAAGCATTCCATTGTACCTACAAATTATCATACATTTATTTGTTTTATATTCCAATATAAGTTACAAAACTATCTAAATATTATGATGCAAACATATTTGGTGTTTATTCAAAATCATCAGTCATATAGAAAAGAAAATCCATGTAGATACGCGAGTAAAGAGATTTTTATTTTGGTAAATCCAGAGAAGGTGCTTTTGAGAAGTTAGAGAGATAATGGTAGGCAATTTTCAATGAAGACGATTATTATGCATGAACATGTTGAATTTACCACCCTTATTTAGGCTCTTCCTTTGCAAGTCATCAATATAGACCATTGAAGAGTCTAAGACGAACTACAACAAGTATATATATTCCACCATATATCTTTTTATTATTATTTTCATCTTTATCAAACAAGATCATCAATTTTAATCCAATAACAAATTTCGAAAATGAATCAACAACACCGTGAACCTTAAACCATAAACAGGGAACTACTTCACCATTAACCAGACCATACAGTAACAATTTCAAAAATCAAGTTTAACCAAATAGATTTTCTAACCGATGAAAAATCAATAACATTTTTACCAATTAGATCAAAGTAAGGGTTCATTAACATATTATTAAAGTATCAAAGTAAATACATAGGATGAATCACCATGACAACATAAATCGTATTAAAGTAAAAGTCTACTATCAGCAGAACCAGGCATGCATTAGTAACTAATTTCATGACAAAACAGGAGAGTGCCACAGAATATTTCACTACACTTAAGTTTAACTAGTTGTACCACTACCATACTTGTTAGTAGGAATATAAAATTGAGTTTAACATCTGGAATTCAAACTTGTGAAGTCGCATTAAGTCCAACTATTGTGAAGTGAAATATGGGAGGTGTTCAAAAGATACTCTATGTGCACCATTGTTTCTAACTAACGTACACGGATGCTGTATACACCAAACACAAATCGAAATGGATAACGAACCATAATTTATCACTACATTTCGTGTAGAGTGGTAACTTATGTCATACGATCAACGTACTAAATACGGACCCATGGAGTACGTAAGACTTCATTATGAAATTGATAAGTATGCTCAAGCATATATATATATATATACATGTGTACAACAAAACAAAAACATAAATCAACTCCCACATTTTATTTCGAAATCTATACTAAATTCTCTAACCATTTAAGTAATCATTAGGCTCAAATCAAATACTGGTCACCTATACAAATTATCGTAGTCAGCCCCTTGCGCCAAAAAAGTCTAAAACTCAATGAATATCTCTAGTACTTAGAATTAATTCATGCATATATACCCAACAAGTACTCATTTTATTAACATTTAGCAGATAAAGAAGCATATGAAACTGAATACATTAATTCTTGCGTTTCACTACTTTAACTAAAAATATATGCTGAGACCATTAATAAATCTATATCTTAGGAATCAATATGTAGGCAATAACGAATTCACAAAATCTTAATTTATTTGTCTTTTCTTTTTATAAAACATACAATTTGTTGGTCGTACCTTTTCTTCCATCCTTCCTTAATTACAAAGATTCTAGTACCCTCTGTTTCTCTTGGATTTTTTCTCATACATTTCATATGAAATTTTTTTGGGATAGAGATTGTTGCAGTAAGCTCCTCTTTTAACTTCTGCAAACCATTATTTCATAAAGCTAAAACAACCAAAATCTAAGCCATTACCACAACATGCATGTTCCCCCATATAAGTTACTCGTTGAACACGATTTGATTTTAATGATATTTAGGGTAACACGATTTACATAGCAAAAAAAAGGGGGGGGGACACGATTTAAGATTTATGAGTGAACAATTGATATAAAAGTTTGAATAATTTTCGTGTGCGGTTGGGAAAATGGAGTAGCATATGAAGTATCGAGGTTAGGTCTTTTCTTCTGGGGAAACAATGAGAACTGAGGGAGAACATAGATAAAAAAAAATGAGGCATCAGGTTAAGTTAACCACTCAAAGGACTACAATGTCTTTTCCATACAACTAGGTTTGACCGATCTGACTTTGTCCGTCAAAATATGTTGACTGCAACCTCGGACGGATATAAGGTTTGACTACAACCTTTGGATTTCTACGGAGATTGCTCCATTTCTTTGACACCATCGGTAAAAAATAAAATAAAATCAACTAGTAATCTAGTATTCTAGTATCATCACAGAATATATTTATACTTTTCCAATACACTTCTTAGATTATTGGGTACTATCTTGCATACAGCCATGCACGTACCCAAATTCTGCAAAGCCATGCATGGCACAGTGATGAATAAATTAAGGGGAATAAGGATGGATGCTCCTCTTGGGCTGTCGAAGGGGTAAAAATGTTTCTGCAAATCAGTAGATATCTCTATGGTAAAAATTACATAAAGGAGTGGTAAAATAGATAACTGAGAAAACTAGAAGATTACCATGTGAAGCTATTATTACTGTCATATATGCAGTCTCACATCATATGTGTACCACGTGAAGCTTTAATGATCGGTGGAAAATCAATCAATTACTACTGCCCCATTTCTATAATTGTGGATATTTTAATCTTACGTAAGAAAGCTAATGACGCCAACAATCCACACCTAAAAAGAAAAGGAAAATATGACGGTCTAGCTCAAAGATGACTCATTTGGAGCAAAAGAAACTGAAAGGATCTTAGCTAGCCAAAATTAATTAACAAGCTCTAACGCATCATTGATAAGGGTCTAGCTCTAGCGCAAGTTGATGAACGCCCAACCAGAATCATTTAAGACTCACATTCATGACTGTGAAATTTCTTATTCAAAAATCGAAAGAAGATACGCCCATCCTCATCTATAAAATGCACACTATGCATTCTCTATTCCATCACCCCACAACTCAACCCAGTTCTACTACTTCCTACTATAATAACCGTTTCCAATGTCTCTCTCCTACTTAGCCACCACAACAATCTCCTCTCCCACCACCTAATAACACACTGTCTTAGAAATGCCTTGTCACTGCTTATATGTACTGCCAGCTTATCTTGCCCAACTGTTCCAGCCTATTCCATCCTGTCTATCCCAGCTGTCAGTCACTCTATGGTTGATTCTTACATTTACTTTTAAATAGCTCTTTCACTTTCTTTTCTGTCTGTATAACACAGTGTGTTGATTTGTGAGTTTTCTTTACAGTGTAATCATTTTCATTAAACTGTTCTTCAAGAACTTGTATATTCAATTGATATTATTCAATCATGGTATCCAGAGGACCAGAGATCCTCACTTCCGTTCACATGCTCTGATCTATTTTTCTTTCAATTCTTTTATCAAATCTTGTTTTCGTTTTGATTTTGATTTTATCTCTTCAATTCATCAATGGCATTCAATCTTTACGAAACACGAATTTCTAATATACCACTCAATCAGATCACCAGTATCATCAATTTTAAACTCAAAGATGACAATTATATCACCTGGAAGAACTTGCTATTGCCGCTACTGAAACGTTACAAGGTTCTAGGTCTCATTGATGGCTCAATTCCTTATCCTGCAAAGTTTCTTACCCAGGAAGATCATGATCAAGGTAACATTAACCCTAATTACACATCTTGGATTGATGATGATAATACTTTGATTTTGTGGATTCAATCAACTATATCAGATGTTGTTATTCTGTATGTTGTTGGTGCTGATACATCTAGAGCACTCTGGCTTAGTATTGATAATAGATTTGCAAGAACCTCAACAACTCATTCAATTCAACTGCGCACTAAATTGCAATCGTTGAGGCTTGGTTCTGGCACTATTACACAATTTTTGGGTGATATCAAGAAACTTTCAGATCAAATTTCTACTGCAGGATCTACAGTTTCTGATGATGAGTTAGTGGTGTTGATTTTAAATGGTATTGGTACTGATTATCAAGATTTTAGTACTTCAATTCGTGTTCCTAATCCACCAGTGTCTTTTGATGAATTACACAACCTATTACTTAGTGAAGAAGTAGTAGTTAATGAAAGATCTAAATCCCTGCTATCTGAAGCCAACATCAAAGCTTTTGCTGCTTTTCAAACTCAACAAGCATATTTGGCTCATCAAAGGTCTGCTTCTTCACATCTCTCCTCATACAGAGGTCGAGGTCGAGGTAACACTTCTTATAATCCTTCTTTTAGAAGTAATTTTCAGCTACCTGCTAGAGCATCAACCTCCAACTCTATTCAATTTCATTCTCAACCACCACCACCACCACCACCAAATCCTACACCATCACCAACTACTTTTCTACCTTCTTGACCAGAAGTTCTCATTTGTCAAATTTGTAATAGAACTGGTCACACAGCTCTCTCTTGTAGACATAGACTGAACTTTGTCTATCAAAATGTCCAAACTCCTAACAATATGAGTGCTATGTTAGCCACTTCTGATATTCTTGGTGAAAACCCCTGGTATGCTGACACTGGTGCTAATAATCACATCACTCCTGATGGTTCTGAAATTCAATATGGTTATGCATACACTGGAGATGAAGAGATTCAAACTGCTAATGGAGAAGGTATGATGATTACTAATACTGGTTTTTCCTTCAAGTCTACACCTAATCATACTTTTAATATGTCCAATGTACTTCATGTGCCAAAAGCTTCACACAACTTGTTATCAGTTCACAAGTTTACTTTAGATAATCACTGCTCTATTACATTTGATGCTCATGGTTTTGTTGTGAAGGACTTATCAACTGGGAAGACTCTTTTACAAGGCCCTCATGTTAATGGTCTCTACCCTCTGCAATTCATTCATGAACACTCACCTAAAGCTCTTGTTGGTGTCTCCTCTTCAACAATTTCTGCTATCTGGCACAAAAGACTTGGCCATCCTTCTTTTCAAACTTTGCAGCATGTTTGTAGGAACTTAGCTCTTACTGATATCATGAGAACTCCATTGTTCTGTCATGAATGTAGTCTAGGTAGAAGTCACAAATTATCCTTTATAGAATCTTATCATTGTAGAACTCAACCTCTTGAGCTTTTACACTTAGATTTGTGGGGTCCTAGTCCTGAAAAATCAAATTCAGGATATAGGTACTATGTCAACATTGTAGATGACTTCTCCAAATATTGTTGGATATTTCCATTATATGAAAAATCAGATTTTAATCAAGTCTTTCTTCAATTTAAAGTTCAGATTGAAAATATTCTTCATTCTCATATTGGCACTATCAGAACTGATGGAGGTGGTAAGTTTTTACACAAGGATTTATCTTCTTTTCTTACAGCTAATGGTATTGTTCATGAACTGTCATGTCCACATACACCTGAACAAAATGGTGTTGTAGAAGCTAAACATAGACATCTTGTAGATGTTGGAAGAAATTTGATGCTACAATATGGTTTATCAAATTCTTATTGGGTAGAAGCTTTTCTTACAGCTAATTTTACCTTTAACAGATTGCCTACTAGAGCCATTGGTAATAAAACACCTTATGAGGTTTTGTTTCATCATAAACCTGACTATCATTTTTTAAAATCCTTTGGTTGTCTTTGTTACCCTTGGCTACGCCCCTATACATCTTGAAAACTTGATGCTAGAAGCAAGCCTTGCATTTTCATTGGCTACAGTCAACAACACAAAGGCTACAGGTGTTTAGACACTCTCTCAGGAAGAGTGTATGTCTCAAGACATGTAATTTTTCAAGAATCTATTTTTCCATTGAAGACATCTTCCATTTCATTATCTGATTATATCACACAAGCTACATCCTCACCTCTTAGTCTTGATACTACTATTTCTGCAGTTTCACCATTACAACATTCTTTGGGTACTTCAGATAATTCTGACATAGTGGACATTGCTACTTCAACCAATGGTGTTGCTCTTTCTCCTTCAACTGTTGTTACTACTTCCACTGAAGCTCCATCCTTGCCAACATAAAATACTCATCAGATGATTACAAGAGGTAAAAATGGCATCTTTAAACCTAAAGTTTATTCTTCAAGACATGCCTTATCTGCAGCTATGACAGATAAAATTCCACCAACTGCTCCTACTTGTTTTACTCAAGCTAAGAAGGTTCCAGTGTGGAGACATTCAATGTTTGAAGAACATACTGCTCTTCAATATGCAGGTACATACTCTTTAGTCCCTCCTCATCCATCTCAGAATTTAATTGGATGCAAATGGGTGTATAAAATCAAACAGAACCCTGATGGTTCCATTTCTAAGTTTAAGTCTAGGCTAGTAGCTAAGGGCTTTCATCAGCAAGAAGGACTTGACTATACTGAAACTTTCAGTCCTGTTGTTAAACCCACCACCATCAGGTTAGTCTTAGCTATTCATGTTCACTTTGATTGGCATATTTCTCAGATAGACATCAGTAATGCCTTTCTTCATGGTGACTTGACTGAGGATGTTTTCATGACTCAACCACCTGGTTTTGTGCATGCTTCAAAGCCTCATTATGTTTGTAAACTACACAAGTCTTTATATGGTCTTAAGCAAGCTCCTAGAGCTTGGTTTCAAAAGTTGATGGATGTTCTTCTCTCTTATGGCTTTCAACCATCCACAGCAGATTCTTCTCTCTTTGTACAGAAAATTGGATCAAGAATTACTGTTGTTTTGGTTTATGTGGATGACATCATCATCACTGGAAATTCCAAAGCTTACTATGCTTCCCTCATATCTGATCTTGGTACTCATTTTCCAGTAAAGGATCTTGGCTCTATTCACTATTTTCTTGGCTTGGAGGTGAAGAGAAATTCCAATGGTCTGTTTCTTTCTCAAACTAAATATGCACTTGATTTGCCTGACAAGTTTGATATGGCTGGTGCTAAGACATGCTCCTCTCCTGTTCCATTTCAATACAAACTATCTTCCACTTCAGGTACTCCTTTAACTGATCCAACATCTTACAGATCTTTAGTGGGTGCATTACAATACTTGACCTGGACAAGACCAGAAATTAGTTATGTTGTTAATAAAGTGTGTCAACATATGCACCAACCTACTACTGAACATCTTATAGCTGCTAAAAGAATATTAAGATATGTTAAGGGCACTTTGGATTTTGGTATATTGTTCTCCAAAGGTCTTCTTGCAGTTCATGGTTTTAGTGATGCTCACTGGACTGGAGATCCTGACTCTAGGAGGAGTACTGGTGGATTTTGTATTTTCTTTGGTTCCAGTCCCATTTCTTGGTCTAGTAAGAAGAAAAGTATTGTTGCTAGGTCTTCTACAAAAGTAGAATACAGAACCTTAGCTCATTCTGCAGATGAGTTGAGTTGGATTTGTAAATTGTTACAAGATCTACATATTTTTATTCCTCTTGCTCCTACACTGCATTGTGACAACTTAGGGGCTATCTCCTACTCTGACAATCCAGTTTTTCATACAAGAATGAAGCATATGGCTGTTGACTACCATTTTGTCATAGAATTGGTTCAGTCCAAGGCTTTACAGGTTTCCTACATTTGTACCAATGATCAACTTGCAGATATTTTCACTAAAGGTCTCTCTGCTCCAAGATTTGGTTTTCTAAGAGACAAGTTGCAAGTGCTTTATGCAGCTCAATACAACTTGAGGGGGGCTAATAACACACTGTCTTAGCAATGCCTTGTCAATGCTTATGTGTACTGCCAGCTTATCTTGCCCAGCTATTCCAGCATGTCTATCCCAGCTGTCAGTCACTCTATGGTTGATTCTTACATTTACTGTTAAATAGCTCTTTCACTTTCTTTTCTGTCTGTATAACACAGTGTGTTGATTTGTGAGTTTTCTTTACAGTGTAATCATTTTCATTAAAATGTTCTTCAAGAACTTGTATATTCAATTGATATAATTCAATCACCACCACCATCTTTGGGAACCCTCTTCGAAGGTCGGGAAATACCCACTTGTAGATATGTTCGTCTTTCAAACTGCACACCATATTCCTCTTGTGAACTTAACCAACAAGATCCAGAAGATCCAGAACCTACACGCAATGGAGCTGTTGATAGGAGAAATGTGGAGTTTGAAGAGAAACTTTGTTTCTGATTTTAGGAATTTTTTTGAGTAACTATGAAACTCGGGTTTTAGGAATTTCTGAGTAAGTATGAAACTTTTGTTATGTTTTGTTGATGTTAATTGGGCCGACCGACCAGAAGGCCCGAAGGGCCTGAAGTGATGGAGTCCCTTCTATGGCCATGGCCACTTTTTTGTCAAATGAAACCTAACAAAATTCTTCAATTTCGTAAAAAGATTTGATGAAAAATTCCGTCCGGATGGTTACTTTTTATTGGACAAAATTATCCTTCGATGTGCAAACAAAAAGACATCTGTGTCCCTTGTCATCCAGTAATTCAACATCAGCACCATAACCAGTTATTCAACATCAACACTAAAACCACCGCCACCACAAAATTCATTATCATTATTCACCACCACCATTTAGCATCACCGACACCACCACCGTCGCTACTACTACCACCGCCACATAACAACATCACCATCACCGCAACCACAACACCTACTCTACCTTGCCGCACCACCACCATCACCACAACCACCGTCACCGCATCCTCCATCGTCGCCAGCACCTCCACAAAAAATAGCATCTCCGCCACCATCTAGAACGACACATCTCATTACTTCACCTACCAGCACCATCAGCGCCGCTGCCTCCATCTCTAACCAGCATCACCAATACACCTTCAGCACCACCACCACCACTAACAGCACCTCCGCCATCTCCCCAGTACTAGTAACACCATCAGAACCACCTCTAAACGAAACTAACAACTTAATCTCTTCCGACCATCCCTACTCTCTTCACCACCATTACACCCCAGCAATTACATCACCACCATTACACCCCAAACAAGGAAGCAACACCACCACCGCCATTACATTCGCAATATTGATTGTGAATTTGAGTGGTGGGAAATGATATTGAAGAATATTTAGATTCGGTTGTCCTGAATTTACAAAATCATGTCGCAGTTGATGATGGGAATATTAGGGTTTGAGCAACCGAGTGAAAGTGTTAATGACATGGAAATGAAACCTAAACAAGAGAGTGCTTCAATGGCGGTGGTAATGAGTTCAGAAGGAAGGAAACAATTGTTGAAAAATCTTAAATTAAAAGTCTAATTGAAACAGAGAGGGAGGAACTGGTGTACATCATTACATATCACACACCCAAAAATCTTTTCTGAATAGCAAGGAAGGTGTACGAGTTCCATGGTTTTATGTTTTTCTAGATCTGAAAGGTGCTCTACTGTTTGTCTAGAAACATTAAGCGACGTATTTCATTGCCACATATCTCTCTTCTCTATTGTTCTATGGAAACAAACGCGCGTATTTTTGACAACAAGTAATAAAATACGTATTTCTCTTACTACCTTTGGTCTGTTCCTTTCAGAGTAACAAAATACGTGACAAAGATACGTATTTTACCATAAAGTGACGGACACGCTTATCTTTGACCATTATCTTCTTTTGATATAATTCCTTAATTTTATTTTCAACCAGTTGACCGTAAGAATTTTCCCTTAATCACTCCTTGACTCACTTTAAAAATGCCTGGTTAAATTGGGGCCTATTCAAATTAATTTGGTCCAAAATTTGATCCCAGAATCGGATTATATCAGTAGTTATAAAAACCGATTATTAATGTATAATGTTAGAATCGGGATTTATATGTGTGTCGAGTAGGCCCCAATTAATGGCCATAGACCCCAGTTTATCCAGGTGAAAATGTCATTACCTTTTTTTTACTTTGATTTCCATTGATTGTCTTTATATGGAAACGTTGATATTTGATATCTCCAATTTGATAAATCTATTACTCCGATCAGGGATCTCAAATTGATGTTTGCTTATAAAAAGTTACTTTATATTTAAAAAAAAAATTACAATAATTATGTACCAATATGACACGGGTTATCCATTAGAACGCCATGTATAACTCAATATTAGGCCATGCCTTCTTCACCGTTGTTTACTTGGTGTGAAATTTTCTTTTACAGTATCGTTGCATCGATGTTTCGTTTTTTTTTTCTCCGGTCGGCTCTTCTTACCGTGGTAGCGGTATTCTAGTAGAGTGATAATCTCACCATCAACTTTGTTATGTTAGATTTCAATTACAAACCCTAATTTTTCTTTCAATTTCAGATGTAACTTTTTTTTTTTTAATTTTAATATGAGACACCTCCAATTTAAGCTAGGGCTTCTGTTTAAGATAGTCATGTAAACTGATAACTAGTTGTTTGTGATTTTAATTTCAATCATCTCTCAATTTCAATTCCAATCCTTCTCTCAATTCTATCACTATTTTTTTTATTTTGAATTTGTGTGTTTGTTAATCTAATAACTGTTTGTTTGTCATTTTGTTGCAGGTAAGGTTTAAGGATTTTTAGCTCATGGTGAAAAAGTTACGGGACAAAGTCCTAAGGTAGAGATAGAGCTCACAAGAGTTGCGTTACATGGAAACCGCCACGGGTGTCCGACGTGGACATGTATACGTGTGTCCAATACGTCAATTCTAAAAATTCATGATACGAGGACACAACAGTAGTACACATAAATAAAAATATTACTAATAAAAGATATGCAGAAATATAAATGATGACACAATTCTATTGTTAATTGTCCATTCATAAGTTAGTACTCTCGTGAACAAAAGTGAGCTCTAAACAAAAGTGTAGTATTGCAGACAATACTTACATTACATAGTTAGATTTTTGATTATATTGCTTACAAAAAGTTTGTCATAATAAGCAATTTTTGATTATATTGCTAGATCTGATTTTTGTGAGATATTTATGTTGTGTGGGTAGTTGGCTTGTTAACTTGAGCTCTAATTAGAACCACACATGTGGCAGCTACATTGGGTTTATCTAACTTAAACCTTCTATTTACAACTACTGAAGTATTTTATGTGAATAAACTAATAATTTTTTAACTAATTAGAATTGAAGCTGTATCCAAAGAGTGTCAGTGTCAGTATCCGTGTCCATACATATGGACACGGGACACGAGCATACATTTGAAGAATCCGTGTAACGCATCACAAGAGGATGCAATACAACAAAATTTTCTTTACTGCTGGTAGCATTTCTTCACATACCTTATTTATTCATTTATGTGTTTGATAAAATGGCTCATCAAATGCCGACTTATATTTCTTAACTTAATCGAAAGTGTTTTGTTTGCTTGAAGAGGGAACTGAAGGAGCTCGAGGAAGCGCTGGTGATGATGATAACTAGCTCACAGTGGTGGAGTTTGCATAGACTGAACTAGTGGTGGTGAATAAGTGTCTGGAGAGGGAGCTGGTGCTGAACTATTCTGCGTGCTATTGAGCTAGTATCAAAGTTGAGAATTTTAATGGTTTGTTTTTTCAACTCCTTATCCCACGTGACTTGAAATTTTGATTTTAGTTATACTCCTTCGATGATATTCAAATGAAAAAGAAAAATAGGTACCATCTTTAGACTTCTTTTATTGATATCAAATTGAGCTTGTTTATATAATTTTAGGCTTGTGAATGTTCTAATTGAATGGTGTGTTGCTGAGTAGGTTGACATGCCAACTATTGGATAGGAAAGTAAGAAAATGGTTGTTGTAATACACGTAATTAATATTAGTTTGGTCTTTATTCTTTTGTAAGATTAAAATCGTGTTGGGAACCCTCTTCGAAGGTCGGAAATAAACACTTGCAGATCTGTTCGTCTTTCAAACCGCACACCATGTACCTCTTGTGAACTTAACCAGCAAAATCAAGAACCTACACGCAATGGCGCTGTTGATAGGAGAAATGTGCTCTTAGGGTTGGGAGGATTATATGGAGCACCGCTGCTGTTGCTAACAATGCATTTGGAGATCCAGTACAACCGTCTCCAACTTGTCACCTCGCAACCGATGTTGTAACCAAAGAAAAAGTTAATTGCTGTCCACCTTATTCCACAGCCAACATGGTCGACTTCAAACCACCATCTCCGGAGACTTTGCGGAGTTTGGTATAGATATCCCACATACGATCCACATTGCCATGGTGAGCGAAAAACACAGGATCACGAGCAGCAGTGACCAGCTTTCTTTATAGAAGACGAAGGCTGAGTCGATCCAATCGGATTCAAGCATGAATCTGATTGGCTCGACTCAGCTTTCTTCTTCTATGATGAGAATTACCAAGTTGTCAAGGTTAAGGTGCGTCATGTCCTCTCTTTCCCTCTCAAATAATATTCATATTTGTTCTTTATATTTTATAGAGACAAGAATCAAATTCTATGCCTGATTTTAGAATTTCTATGCCTGATTTTAGAATACTAATAGTATCCAAATATTGCAGAAGTTTTAACGTAAAAATCTTTAACTTTAGACCATTTTTTTTTTTTTTGGATCAGAATTAGACCTGTACTTACTCGCTGTTTAAAAATACCATTCGTCGGAAGTACAAGAAACTGAGGAATGCAAAACTAAAGAGGAGCGAAGGTGACTCACTAAAACTAAACCCGGCGTCCGAGTTTGGTCCCAAACCAAGAAACTTAAATAACTAAACGTCGTCATCATAGTTAACATCGAAACCAATCCGAGCACTAGTGAAGAGGCCAATGAAACCAAGAACCAAAGATGAGAAAGTACATTCTGAGAAAGAAGATTCAGTTGAAGTTTTATTCATAGAAGAAATCATTTTTCCACCTGGATCACCAGCAAGGTTTGATGTTTATGTGGCAAAACCAACTGCTGAAGGACTAGTTGGTTCAGGGGAATTCACTGGTATGTTTGTGAACGTTCCACATGCTCATCATGAATCATCTAATGGTGGTCGTGGTTCAAGTTTGGAATTGGGTATTAGTACTTAAGGATATTGATGCTGAAACATCAGAGGAATTGGTTGTGAGTTTGATTCCTCGAAATGGTGAGGTTATTGTTGGTAGAGTTCAGATAGGATTGGTCGATGTTAACTATGATGAAGACGTTTAGTTAGTTAATGACCGGGTTAGCAATCTGTGTGCAACATATCTAGAGTCCTTATTTCCGATCATCATGCATCTTCATATATTAAGTGTTTGTTTTCATTGAGCTATGCATATCTGTATCTGTAGATATGCATAGCTACTTGTTAATTGAGCTATGCATATCATATTGCAGAAGCCTCAGTCCCTACTTAATAGGAGAGTTGTGTTTTAATTTCTTGTTATTCAATTGGGTTATGTTTCCCAATTCGAATTTAATGTGTTTGGTATTGCATGTAGCTACTTGTTTAGGAGTGTGATAATAAGGAGGTGCATTTACATGATCAGTACACTGATATCTGGTACTTTTCCGAAAAAGTGTTACCTTGGCACTAACTGCATCTTAATCTTAGTTGTTACATGCATGCATGTTTGTATTTCTCTTAATATATAAATTACTATTTTATTTATTTTTGGGGGTTTTTAGTATAATTCCGCTTTAATCTTCAAATATAGTGCTCTGTATTATCTTGTATGCTTCATAGTTCATTCAACTCAAAGCAAGGTCTTAGTAATTCCCATCCATATTATTGACAGTTTTGCGCTTCCCATGTACTTGTTAAAAGAACGTTAGGAACCCATGCACCTAAGGGATCTTGCGCCGATTGCTCTCGATTGAGACCGCGCATCGAAAGTCTTTCATTCTTTTTGGTGATCAACTACATGATAGCTGATATACTCTTTAGCTCAACCTAAAATCTAAGATACAAAACAAAGCTAGGCTAAGTTTGCCTATATAAGTGGTGGTCCAGATTTGTCTAGAGAGAAGATAAATCAAGGGTTGTGGTTCTCCTGACCACCCCTTACAACTCGCACGCTTGGAATTAATTCAAATATTATGAATGAAAAATGAATACTCAAGTCAAGATATGGAATTTCAAAAATTATAACGGGGACGTTTGAACTCATGACCTATTGTGTCATAAGAGTGGCCTCTAACCAGTGTTCCACCTTGGTTGGAATTGATAGAAAATATAAATCAATAGTGGTGGTTTGTTTAACTTAAATACCATAATTACTTTATTAATTAGTGTTTCACTAATTGCACATAATAAATAATCTATTCATTATAAAGTGTTTTATTAATTAGTGTTTCACTAATTGCTCATAATAAATGACTAATCATTTTTTAATTATAAATGTTTTCCTAATTAATTATAATATTTATTTCTATTAATAGGTAATTTTGATAAATAATATCAATAAAGATTTTCTGCGACAATGAATTGTAAAAGAGGTGGAGGCCAAAAGATTAGTGGTGGTTAAGGGCGGAGCCAAGCACAATTATATTTATTTTTGTTCTTTTATCGTAAAATGGGATACAAAGTTCATTTTTCACATGTATCCAACTTGCCAAGAATTTTTTCTCCCTCTCTCCTCAAAATCCTGGCTCCGCCCCTGGTTTGTGGTAGAAGAAGTAGTGACGGCGAATGCTGGTGAGTAGTGACGGGCAATATTAATTTTATGTTGTCGTTACAATATCTTGATAACATCGTAGTGTGGAAGATGTGGTTGGTTGTTTTTAACACTTTTGATAAAGGAAGGTACCATATATTTTAGGGATGATATCATACAAGACAATATTTTCATGATCGTAGTTGGATCACCCAAATGGTACCCCTGTTATCTTTGGTACTATATCGTATAAATCATGATTTTTTAATGTTAAAATAAAATTGATTGCAATACAAAAAAGAATATATACACGGAAAAATAAATAATGGAACTAATCAATTGACGAAATTTTGTTCAATCTAAACCTCATACATGGCATTTGTGATTAAAAATTAGAATTGCGTCCAACAACCAACATGGGATGGGCGGCAGTGATGGTGGAAGTGGTGGAGTCAAAAATTGACATTGAGGAGGCCTATTTTGTTTTTTAAAGAAACATGTAAACTTTGGTGGACTAAACAATAAATATATATGGACAAAGTACTATTTATAAAATAAACTAAAAAAATTATGTAGTTATTAAAAATTGAAGGAGTTAGAGCTAAGTTAGTCAACCCTTGGCTCTTCCATTAGGTGGTGGTGGATAAAAAAAGTGAATTCATATGGTTTTATGGTGGTGGCGGGTATTGGTGGACAAAAACATATTATGTTAATTTCGTAATGCCACAAAATGTGTAACGTTATATTATAAAGTATAAAACGTGGTTGATCATTCTAATGTTAAAATAAACTCGATAAAACACATGTCCATTTTAAAAAATTGGTGCAATCAATTACCATGTTATGTAATAACTAAAAGAACGACACAAATCAAGATCAGAACATATTAAATTATTTATTATCGATTTGTTTATGTAAAGAGTGGTAAGGATTGTCCTTGGCAAAGATAAATTTACCGCTGGGGTTTGTTCAACTTAACCATTTTTAAAGGTTTTATTAATTAGTGTCTCATTGATTGTTCTTAATGATTAATTAAAATTCTATTATAAATGTCCCTTTAATAATCTAACATAAATACATAATTTTATTAATAGATAATTTTACTAAAAACTATATTAATTCTAATGGTGGTAGTGGAAGTAGGGTTAGTATAAGCGGTGGCAGGTGTTTGTGAATGGTGGAAGAAATAGTGGCGGTGGATGGTTTTTATGGTGGTGGGTGTTGGTAATAGTAGTGTATAATAATATTTTTTGCTTTTTAGTGAGTTTTATTTACCAAGTAAAAAAAAAAACCTTCACAAAACATGCAACATTGTACTGTGAAAGATGTAATTGGTTGTTTTTAGCACGATTGATAAAGACAAAAACCAAATATTTCGAGGATGATACCGGAACGCATAAGACAATATGATCATGACTGTTCGATCACCCGTATTATATAAAGGAAATTGGTCGAACATTATCGCTCTCTCAAGTACTATTACATTCGTTTTCCTGAAAGACCCATCAATGTCGAGTTGTTTCGCGATAACTACCTACAAAGACAACAACTTTCACTCAATTCCCGATATAAAACCTTATTGACCGGGAAAATGTATTTGCATTCTAAAATATTTGTTCATCAAAATCATCATAAAAAACTCTAAATCATAAATCTAAATTTCGCCTCCGATGTTTATAGAATATTTTTTATATTTTACATTCTCAAATCATGCGACCTATTGATGACAAATCAACAATATCAAATTACGGATCAATATGTATAGGTTTCATTCAGTGGGTTAGAAGGTAGAGTAGACACAGATGGATAGATCACACAAATCAGAACACGACTGAGAATACTTCAATAATTTGGTCAAGAGATAAGGTCAAAAATTTAAGATTACCTTTTTATAGGACTAATTAGATAGGCTTGCTGACTTAAATATGGATTAATAATAATTTTTACGTAAGACAATTGCAAAACATAGTTTGGATAACTCTTCCTATGTAAAGAGTGGTCAAGATTTTTCCTTTATCAATTGTTATGTTATGTGAGAAGAAGGTGATATCTAAGATTGAGGTATAATTCAAATCTATTAGATTCATACCATTTACAACTGGATGCCTTGAAAAAAATTGACGTGTTGTTATTATTAGTACAGGCAAGGGATACATTGACCACACTTGTGCAAATAGCTCACTTCGCAAATGATTGGTGTTGCATGTACTGTCCAGCATGTAACGAGGAATTTGAGGAAACAAGGCATCAGAAGCAGTGTCCGGAGTATTTTGGATATAGTAACTTAGACCCGATGTAATACTTATGTTTTTTTTTTTTAGTTTTTCCACAATCTATTTATTTAAGAAAAATGAACAATACAAATACATAAAATCAACAAAAATTAGACAGATTGCGTTTGACAATAATTGCTACTGATGGTCCGGAAACGACAAAATAAAGGAATTGTTGGGATATACAATGGATTACTTGATACGAATGATAGAGGTATAACTATTTCGATTCTGAAATCACATAAAGTTCAAAGTAGAAGATGACATCAAGTTTAAAGTTAGTTACAAACATAATATGGCTAACTAAAATGTTAAAAACAAACAATATATATATACTTAGAAAGCCGTGGGACTTGAAGAGGCCAATTTTGAAAACTACAATCTTAGAAAGCAACGATCCACAATACCATAATTTTTTTTATAAATATTCAACATAGAATATGTCAACTTTTGGTAAAGGATCTATTGGCAACCTATTAATTTGAAATAGGATCAGAGAGTACAATATGTATTCAGGGTTCTTTATGAGGTAATGTGTCGCCAGATTTTATTCCAAGTGAAGGTAGGAACATACGAAATTGACAAAATATCCAAGACTTTTGAAGTTACCAAATCCTTCGTTAAGACGAATTGCTGGGCACAATACTTTGTTGAAGATTTAATGGCAGAGGTTCGCATATATACAATCCCTTCGAAAAGGTAATGGGTACAATCATCTAATGGGTGTTGAAAAATTACTGGAAAATCATGTCACATTGGATAGTTTGTATCATTCGTTCGATGCAAAAAAAATATTATTCTCTGCCTATTTGGAGGATCAACAACATGACCATGATAGATGAGTCAGCTGGAGCGAAATAGGAGCATGTGGAGACTTTTATGGACGATATTGATTAGTTGATTTAACTGAGATGAGCGTTGCTGACGACATATTTCAAAAAATATTTAAACTTCCATGTTCATGTAGAGCATTAAGGAATGAACCTAAATAAAAAAGTGTCTGGAAGTTAAGATTATATTTCTTTCGTTTGAGAAAATCTCCGGCGGTAAAATATTAAAGGAAAAAACAAAGAAAAAAAGAGAGAAAAATCACAACTATTTTTATGACAAACACATATTAAATCATAAGGAGTTGATAAGTATTCGGGACACAAATTATACGATATATTAAAATTGAACCAACATCATAACCCGTGCCATTACGGCACGGGTTAAGGGCTACTAATATATATAGTAGATAGAATTATTTTGTGTTTCCGAGTCTGAGACATGGATATATTGCAGACATGCAGATGGTTTGGTTTCTTCCAAAATGGTGAAGAAATATTAGGGGCGTATACACTATTAAAACTTCTTTTCATTGCGATGACTAAAATTTTACTGCAGTCATCATCATGATCAGCTGATAATTATGGACGGGTGCTCACGACGTCGTTATGACTTCTGCCTACTTTTATCAACTAATATAGTTTGTACTAGTGTGAGGCTACGCAACATGATAATTCACTGTTACTATCAAAAAGACAAAAACCGTTTCAAAGGGAACGGGCAGGATCTTTGAGCCCAAACGAGTAAACTCACACTTTGTGCCCATCAAGTAAGGCCCATGAAGTCCTGCCGACCATCTTGCTTGCAAGTGGCAAATATATGTGCCTAAATCCATATTAAGTTGTGCAAGTACCTATGCAAATATGATTAATCACTCAGCGTATGTCTTCTGATGAAAACACTAAGTAGAAGTTAAAAATAGGTAAACATCTGATACCCTGAATAGCAGCTTCATTCTTCATCTGGATCATCCTCAACAACGCGACCGGAGCTCAATATGGAAGTATCACAAACTTTGCATCCGGAAGACTATCAGTGAGTTCGAAAATGAGCCAATTTTAGTGCGAATGAAATACATAACTTTTCTCTGGACTCGTCTTGCTAAAGCAAACATCTCTGGAAAATGAAATACATTTTTTTTTTTCGGTAAAGAGGAAATATATTGATCAAAAGAAGAGGGTATAAAAGAATTATACCATCCTCTGCAAAGTACAAGAAGGGAAACACTACAACAAAACATGGTTTTAGCAATGAAACATAATGTCACAAATAATCATATATGCGTCACAAATATATTTTTGTGACATTTTTGCTCTGTCGGTCACTGCGTTATAAAAACAGGTGTTGCAAATAATCCTCCCGACGCTAAAAGCGTCACTTATGCCGAGAACTTTTTGCAGCACAATTTTTTCATCAGAAATAGTATGTCCGTAATAAAAGCTATTTATTTATTTTATGAATTATTAATAAATTAATATATATATATATATTCCATTATTAAAAGTGCCGAGATTTATACGATTTGTTTTTTTTTCTGTGAAAATGAATAAATTGTGCAAATAACTATTAAAATCGCCATTAAGTGGTTTGAACACGAATAAGAAAATAATCAAATGCATTCCATCAAAAATAATTACAATTGAATCAATAAGTAAAAATAAAAAATAAATTTGTACAAGAAAACAAATAAATCCAAATGTTTCATTCCTTTTTTCATTATTACTCTGGAAGTGGAATCCGTTCTTTGTTGAAGTTGGCTCCTCGAAAATAAGATTCAAATATATTCATCTTCCTAATCAAGAAGGATTATTTTTCTTGATTCCCTGTAAAAGAAATTCCACATCGAGATGGTAAAAGAAGACAAAAAAAAATCACATGTATATGAATCACTACCGGTAAAAGATACAAGCATCACCGCCTACCTGTTTACAAGCAGACCTTCAAAATATATTATTGTTTCATTCCTTTTTTCATTTCCTGATTACATAAAAAAAAAAAGTTTAAGAATAAGAAAATCCCGCACAAACATACAAACATACAAAATAAAAAAGAAAAAAACAAAAAGAGGAGAGAAACGAGTTAAGTTATACGTTGAAATCTGAATCAATGAGAGGGATTAAAAGAATTCGTGGGTGGTGATGGCGGCTGCTATTTGTCGATGGGTGGGTTTGGAAGAAGGTAAAAGAGAAGAAGATGTTTTTTTTTTTTTAATTATTAAGAAGACGATGAGGCTACAATTTTAATTTTAGGGTAACTTCTCGTATAAAGCCAAATCTTAATCCGATCTAAATAAGTAACGTGCGGGATTTTTGTTGACCAAACTTAATGGACTTTCCAAAACGGTTAACGTGTAACCAATTAAATAACCAATTTGCCACTTGTTGGCCAAGTTCTCACGTGTTTCCTCCATACATTTAATTAATTATTTATAATAAGTAATATTAGAAAATAATTTTTATTGATTTTTTAATTCGGTATCTTTTATGACACCCTAGACAAGTGCGAAAAATTAATGAGTCGACACTTTTTTGGTACAAAACTAACACTAGATATTTGCGACATATGAAACGTTGGATATGCATAATTTTTCCAACGCATTGTCTAGTGTTGTGAATATAGTGTCAGAAATGCTGATGTTTGTTGTAGTGAAAAGTGCTCAAAACAAGCTAAGAGCACTCAAAACAAGCTAAGAGCACTAATGGATGTCAAAATAAAGTTTACACCAATTTCTCATCACATCTTTCGAATCCATCTCCTGATATTCTTTGAAGGCTAACGTCCAAGAGAACAGAACGTACACAGCTTTTGACGCCACGGCAGTGGCATTAGTCTGCTTCACTGTAAAAACTCTGTTATTTCTCTCCTTCCATAAGCACCAAATGATCGCAACCGGAACAAGTCTCCAAATTTGATACTTAGCCTTGTCAGACATAGTTAAATGCCACGCTTGCAGAGAAGGAACTACTTCTGCTGGCATAGCAAAGAGCCACCTTAACTTGGCAGAGATATTATCCCAGACTGCCTTTGCAAAAACGCAGTGCAGAAGTAAATGAGAAGTCGTTTCTGTGTCAGAGCAGAAGGTACAGTTGGCAGGAACGTCCATCCCCCTTCTCAGCAGCATGTCTCTGGTAGAAAGTCTTCCATGAGCAATGAGCCATAAGAAGAAGCCAATTTTTGGAGGGCATTTCAAACCCCAGATGAAAGAGAAAACTCTCGAGGCAGTAGGCGTTTCCTCCAAGGAGAGTTTTTCATAGACAGAGCTGACAGAGAACTTTCTGTCAGGAGATAACGGCCAAAAAATCACATCTTCCTGGTTGTGCTTGAAGCTAAAATCTTGTAAGTCAGCTAATAGAAGGTTAAGTTCTATCCTAGCTGCAGAGTTAATTCTACGAGGAATGGAGAGATTCCAAGTAACAACATTACCTGTACTAATACCCATCTCTTCCACAGTGAAATTTTTTGCTCTAGAATAGGCAAACAGGTTAGGGTAACAGTCCTTGATTGCATTATCATAAAACCAGTTGTCATTCCAGAACTGAACCATGTGACCATTGTTGACTTTGAACTTTACAATTTTCAGAAAAATTGAGTTAGTCTTCATGATTGCCTTCCACACAGATCTGCCAAAAGCACACTTAGGAAGTTTGGGACACCAGGCCACAGACCCCATACCATACTTTTCAGTCACAATTGTCTTCCACATAACATCCTCTTCTGTGGCATATCTCCAAGACCATTTTGAAAGAAGCGATTGATTAACAAGCTGCAGATTCTTGATTCCCAGCCCCCAAGATTCTTCTTTCTACATAAGGCATTCCACTTAACTGGATGTATTTTTTTTCTCCCTTTATTATCACTCCAAAGAAAATCTCTCATGATTCTATCAAGCCTTTTTTTGAAAGAAATAGGCATTACAAAGAGGGACATATAGTAAACAGGGAGACTAGAAAGAATACTGTTGATAAGAGTAATCTTACCAGCTCTAGAGAGGAGAGGTTTCTTCCAGCCAGGAAAGCAAGCTAAGAACATATCCACCACCTTGTTCCATTTAGCCACACCACCACATTTGTCCCCCAGAGGGAGGCCAAGATAGGTTGTAGGAAGAGTGCCATTATAGCACCCCAGAAGAGAATAAAAAGCACTCAAATCACCATCAAAACCCACACCAAAAATTTGGCTTTTAGCAAAATTAATCTTTAACCCTGTAAGAAGTTCAAAGGAAAGAAGAATGAGCCTTAAGTTCTTCACCTGTTCTATGTCAGCATCCAAAAAGATCAAGGTGTCATCTGCAAATTGCAAATGACTAACCATCAAGCCATCCTCTCTAACTTTGAACCCAGAAATTAAACCTTGATCTTGAGCCCTTTTGATCATGAAAGTAAGAGCTTCTCCCACAAGAAGGAACAAGAAGGGAGAAATGGGGTCACCTTGCCTTATTCCCTTCTTGCTTTTGAAGTACCCAGTAGCACTACCATTGACCAGGATGGAAAATCTTGTGAATTCCACACAACACCTTATCCACTTCCTCCACTTGATACCAAAGCCCATGAGCTGAAAAATTTCATCCAAAAAATCCCAGTTAACATGATCAAAGGCTTTTTCAAAGTCCACTTTACATAAGATACCTGGTTTCCCGCTTCTAATTCTTGAGTCAATGAGCTCATTAGCTATTAGCACTCCATCAAGAATTTGTCTCTTCTTCACAAATGCCGACTGGTGCTGAGAAACAATGACAGGAAGAGTTTCCTTGAATCTTTCTGCAAGAATTTTAGAAACAATTTTGTATGCCCCATGGATGAGACTAATGGGCCTCAAATCCTTTATTTCTTCAATGGAGTCTTTCTTAGGAATTAAATCAATGAAAGTGTTCTTCATCCTCCAATCTAGAAAGGCCTTAACCTGCAGCTCTTTCACAACATTCAGAAAGTCAATTTTAATGAAATCCCAACATAAGAGGTAAAAGCTAATGGGGAACCCATCAGGTCCTGGGGCTTTATTTTGCCCAAGACTTTTGATAGCATCCAAGCATTCTTCCTCATCGATGTCTCTTTCCAGCCAAGAGCACAATTCTTCAGAGATGGTTGGGAAATGCATACCTTCCATGTTGACTGTCCTAGGAGATTGAGATTGAAAATTATTTTGGAAGTAGTCCATAATTCCTTTCTTGATAACAATCTCAT
Source organism: Papaver bracteatum (assembly GCA_023529315.1). Classification (NCBI taxonomy): domain Eukaryota; kingdom Viridiplantae; phylum Streptophyta; class Magnoliopsida; order Ranunculales; family Papaveraceae; genus Papaver; species Papaver bracteatum. Next base: position 80,550 of record JAJJWX010004832.1, read on the forward strand.
CAGTGGTGAGGGTACCATTAACCTTTATAGAGACAATATAACTTCTTCGCCTTCTATCGTTTACGATCCTGTGAAAATACTTGGTATTGTGTTCAAAATCTTTGATGTGTTTGACTCTTGCCCTACTTCTTAATTTTTCTGCTCTGATCGTAGTTAGCTTGCAGTACTCTTGCCTTGCAGAAGCTCGCTCCTCCCACTGAATTTCTGTGAGCCCGGCATTTGAGCTTTCCAGATCATCCAGCTGAACAAAAATGTCCTCCAACTCTTCAAGACGTAGCTCAAGGTCTCCAAAATGCAGCTTGCTCCACTCTTTCAACTTAGGTTTAAGCAATTGCACTTTTTTACAGAAAACAAACCCTGCACTACCTGTAGCAGAGAAGTATAACCACATTTCTTTGACAAAGGGAAGAAAACTAGGATGAGAAAACTAGAAAAACTCACAGCGAAAAGGAGAGGGTCCATGCTTCACACCATCGCAAATTAAGGCAATTGGATTATGATCAGAGCAAGGCCTAGGCAGGGCTTGTTGAACTACTTGAGGGTACACATTTTCCCAAGAGGAAGAGATTAAAAATCTGTCCATGCGGCTTCTTATGCTTTGCACTTGATTGTTAGTCCAAGTGTAATTTGCACCCAGAAGCGGAAGATCAATCAGCTGATGTCTTGAGATGAAACGATTAAACTTTCGCATACCAGAAGTAGATTGACCACCAGATGTTCTTTCATGAGAGAATCTTATCTCATTAAAATCTCCACCAATTACCAAAGGAAGACTTCAAAAGCACCTAACCTCTTCGATTTCTCTCCAGAAGAGTTTTACTTCATCCAAATTAGAAGAACCAGGAGCATACACACCTGTGAGCATCCATTCAAAGGCGTTTGATATTGTTTTGCAGTGGATCGTAACGGAATAGGGCCCTATTAAGTAGTCGATAACCTCCACTTTAGAAGAATCCCACATACAAAGAATCCTTCCCGAACTACCTTGAGAAGGAGAATCCAACCATTTGACATACTTGTTACTCCAACATTGCCACACCATTAAATCGTTACACTGCTGAATTTTTGTCTCCTGAAGCATCACAATATTTGGTTTCCAATCGTGGATCTTTTTTTTTACAATGTCTCTCCTGTTTAGGTCATTGAGACCTCTAATATTCCAATTAACGGTCTTCAAATCCATTTAAGAATAAAACCAAAGTACCCATCGACTTAAAAAACTTTAAGATACCTTCTTGTTCTCCAGAATGAAGTTGTGAAGATGGTTTCTTAGGGTGTCCATCATAGCATCATCGATCTCCTCCTGTGATCCATTAAAGTGAATACCCAATTTTGGACAAATTAGCACCATCTGCATAATAACTTTTTCAAATTCATGTCTCAGAATTGGGTCGACCTTCAATTTAAATGTGTTCCATTTCTCCGAGGTTTTTAAGAAGAAATCAAATTTCCTTTGAGATTCTTTTGTAGCCCTGTGTTTCTGAGGAACTATGCTCTTTATTGCTGTTGGAACAGTAGCAATATCACTTGTATCGATCATTTGAAGATAGGGGATAGAGACTGCTGACTTTAGGTATTCATTAATTTCATCTTCTGATTGGAAAGGATGAATAATGGTCGTTATGGGTGTTTCATTCGAATTTGAATAGTGCGTTGTTGTTGACTTCAGATCTTCCGCCCGGTCCGACGAATGGTCGCCGTTACACTGAACTACGATTGTTGTATTGGCTTTATCCGAATCCGTTTTCGTTTCCGAAACTGCATCCGAGTCCGAATCTGCCGGATTTGAATTCGGTTCTGGACTCGACCTTCGCGCTCTCTTTCCATTTGAATTAGAGGTGAATTTAAAATTTGAGTCTGCTATGATTACCTTCCCTTTTTCCGCGTGAGAAAATTTTCTGAGCATGTTTTTTCTGGAAGAATCAAGTGGTCTTAGAATATTACGATGAACTTTTGACCAGTCAACGTTGAAGGCCAGATTAGTTGCAAATTCTACTTCCATCGAAGGTGCCGTAATAATCTCCAAACTCTGAACTTTAACTTTTTGTTTAGAGAGATCGAAAACTCCATGAAAAACCCTGAAAGAAGTAATAAGAACCGGAAAGGAAGAATTCCCAAACCGAAAGTTGAAAGAAGTATTAAGCCCATTATAGTTCTTGACCTTGATTCTTATTGCTGAAGCGTCTTCCCAGTTAAGAGTGGTTGAGTGAACTTCCATCAGGCCTCCGAAGAGTGACCCCAATTCGTCGAAAAGCTTAGCTCCCCATAAGTCGAATGGAGCTCCTTGGACCTCCATCCATGTTCCTTTCGGATTAAGGGACGGTAAGACAACTGAATTTTATGCATTCCACCAAGGCATCAGTCGAATAAACACTCCATCAAAGTCCCAATGACCCTTGCTAAGTAGAATCTTCTTATCTTCAAAGGAGGCAAAGAGAAATGCCTTCTTAGTTGCGAATGGAAAGATGTCAAAGCCAGTGTCAAAGGAGAAGCGTTTAGCAATTTCAACCCCTATCGAGTTCCAAGAAGAAACTTCAATCGAAGTTTCAATGATAATTGCCTGGTCCCAGTTACCATTCTGCGGATGCTGTGGTTTCCCAATGGAGGCAGTATCGTCGTCGAGCTGTGTCTCCACCAGTTTGGAGGTTCTCTGGCCTTCAGAAATAACTGATCGAGACTCAGTCACAGGTTGCACTTCTTGAGAAGAATGTGTTTTTTGCCGTGAAGATGAATCTTTCTGCATAAAAATATTAGCGAAACCATTGATGAAGGGTAGCCATTTAGCTGAGTCGCTTTCAGCCGGAAAACACATATAGTGCTTAACCTTCTCACAAAAGTAGGAAACACGAAAGAACTCACCGTATTTGTTTTGATCACGGAAAAACAGTATGTGCTCAGTTCCTCTGTGAAAGACCCAGTACCATTTGCCATAATAGCTCTTCTTAGTCTCTCTTTTCATGATGTTTTTCATCCAAATGACCCCTTCATTACTGATTTGAACCTGCAAGATCTTCTTTGTCTCCCTAGTTTTTTCATCGAAGAAAATACCGTTTGATCTAGGTGTGAGAATGAATGACTTGTACTTACAGTTGATAACAATCTGTTGTCCTAATGTGACGTTCTTGCTCATGATATTCTTCTTTCTTGAGACGGTTGTCCATTCTTGTGATTCCTCCGCTGTTGAACCGTTTGCATTTGATGTTCCCCGACCCTTTTCGATCCAAGATGTAGAGCCTTCTGATACCTTCGCTGTGCCCTGAGAACCTTCGTTGTACCCTGAGAACCCTGCCTGCTCTGCTGAATCCAAAAACCCTAACCTACGTTGTTGGGAAGTAGAACTTCTCACCATTTTCGCCGCAAGAAAACCGGACATTTTCTCTCCTCTCTGTTATTAGACAAAGTTCTAGCCCTTATTCTTCTCCAGTATATGAAATGCCCTTATTCTTCTCCAGTATATGAAATACATATATTAATACACAAAATTGGTTAAAAAAGACCAAAATCAACAATTTCTGGGTGAAAAAAACATCCAGATTTTGATATTGTTTAAATGGACAAAAATATATAAATAGTCTTGATGTTACCAGTTTCATCCTACCCATTTTCAAATACTTTTTCTTATTTTGAATTTACATCAGGATGCATCCAGTTTGATACTCGTTATTTTTTAAGTTTAAGCGAGGATGAATCCAGTTTCATCCTTGCTATTTATTTATTTTTTGTCTATTTCACCCATACTAATTTTTACTCGTATTTTTTTGGACAAATTACCCATTTTCCGATATTAATATTATCAACCTGGTATTACTATAAGGTGAATGAAAATCATCTTTCTTACCTTGACCAGAAGAGCCTTTCTTTTTTCTCCTTGAATTTTCACATGCGCTTCCATGTCTCCTTCTTTCGCGTCGAAGTGGGGAAGGTACAGAAATGATGCATTCTTTTCTTCTTGTGATCGATGACTTTCTTGCACAGGAATTGGAGAAAGAACAGGGGTGAAGCATTCTTCACTCGGTGCATGAATTTCTTGCGCAGGGATTGGAGAAGGAACATGAGTGAAGCATTATTCTCGTGATCCACGACTTTCTCGCCCAAGTGGACAAGGTACACGAGAAAAGCTTTCTTCTCGTGGTCTATGACTTCCTCGCGCAGGAATTGGAGAAGGAACAGGAGCAAAACACTCTTATCTTGAGCACCCATTTCCCTTGAAAACCCTTAACACGGAACTGCATTCCACCATCATGCCTAAAAACTAATAAATCAAAATTTTGTTGAGCCATGTGGATGGTCAAACGGGTTTCTCCACTATGGTAAATCAGGGCAAATAAACATATTTGGTTTTTTATGGGCCCACTAGTATTTCTTTTTAATATATTTTTTTTTTTTTTTTTTTTTTTTTTTTTTAAGAAAATTAATCATTTTTTTTTGTATTAATGTTCATTAGTGATTTAATAAACATTGAAACAGATTCATGAGTTATTACATAGAAGGCAAGCGAGCAACAAGCTGCGCCGCAAGCCCTTTTTGAATGGCAAACCCTATCCTCTTAAATACAAACTCTCTAGAATCGGGAGTCATGACATTACTGTGCATGACTCTTTGAACTCTCGCTAGGAGTCCAACCGCCTCCGGAGCTAAATACTCAAAAGTGTCAAAGGCAAAGGGAATAAAAGCATGTCCATTATCAATACAAGCCTTTTCATGTTTCGTTATCTTACCCAAGGCAGCTTTCAAAGCTGCTTGTCCAACTGTGAAAGAGCCTTGTAGGATAAAGATGAAAAATAAAATATAATATTTAAGTGAGATAAAATATGATGAAGTGTGATAAATAAAATGAAGTAAGATAAAATATGATAAAGTGAGATAAAATAAGGTTAAAAAGTAGTAATATAATCGGGGATTGTACTTGGCGTCAATCCAAGAGTCGCGGGCATCATTAGAAATGTCGCTGGCGTGCGCGTTGGTTCTTCCAACGCCAACGTTCGTACCAAGATTGCCCGTCGTTACCACAGACACGAGCTGAATGTTCCGACTCAATGTTTAAACCAACAGTTTTGATGATTTGAACATCAATTTTTCATGTTTGTTCATGCCATATTAGTGGGAGCAAAATGAACAAACTCTGAGTTTGTTCATCTCATAGGAACTTCTCTTACCCTCTTGAATCTCCTACTCTCATAGTTGGGTATTTATCATGCATGGATTAGACAATTAAAAGAAGCAATGGTGATATAATCCGAGTACATTTGAAGGCCAGCCATTCCAATACAAAATTACTAAGAAAAATGCAGCAAACATAAATTTGGTATTAGTAGATTACTAACCATAATAATACACTAAAACATAATTCAACTAAATATCTTAGAGAGTACAGATCACACTAGCTACTAGCCAAGAAGCAATGAAACCGCAGAACACAGCAATGAATCAACGAAGGCATCACCATTTTCACTAAGTATCGTACAGTTTAAAGGTAATAAAATGTATCATTATTAGGGTCTCAAGTGGGTTTTGGCAACAGATCTTTTAAGCATGGAAAATCACCACATCATCCCAACTTCATAGAGCTCACAGATCAAACATTTGAGCTACATCAAACAAACTTAATTGTAAAAAATGTGTCTCAGAAAACATACGTATCACCTTATGAAATCCAAAACCCAGAAAAAATATGAAAGAAAATGAAAAAGAGCATGTATATACCAATCTTAAAGAAATGATGCTTCCTCTGGTTCAACAAGCTCGCTCTCCATTTTTTCTCACAGAACCCAGATAATTTTACTCCTCTTTCTTTCTTTTTGTCTCTCTGACAGATAAAAAGAAGAAACCCTGGTTTTTGAATTTATTCTCAGTTCGGAGGCTTGAATGAACAATGTACTATTTCCTCTAAACCCATCTTCCTGGCAGTAAATCTTAAACCTGCAACGAGATTTTTCCCGTGGATTTATTGATTTTCCTTGGCGGTTTTCTGTAATAGAAGGTCAATTTAACCTCTCACGGTAGTGGGGTACATTTACATTGTCAGATGCCCCATTAAAATTAAGCCCAACATACGGTGTTGAATTTATTTATTTTCAAAATAATAGGGATGCATTTTCTACTGCACCTTAAGAAAGAAGAAATGAGGGTGCATTTTCAACCCGCACCAAGTGCTTCCACTAAGAACGATTAGGTGAGGCAGCGAGCACAATATTCTCCAAGAACAATTAGCTAATTTACTTATGAATTTAAGTCTGAGATCAGTGTTATTGAATATTGATGATGATATAAACCAAAAAAAGACTATGGTAATGTGTGAAAGGGGATTTAAATGAGTAGACATCCATTAATTATACCATGATGTATAATACCACTTATCAGGATAAGAAAAGTTTGGTGAAGTAGAAAATGATTTTATAACCTTAGCTCAAAATGAACACATCCAGAGAACATGCTAATTTTTCTTTCCTGATGATTAAATTTAGAAATATCCACTATTCTAGATGGCCAACAGCAAAATCACACTATCTTCTACTAATTAGTGTATCCATGTGACATTGGGCCCAATGAAATTTCATTTGCATGTGCCATTGCTCTTTTTTCCCCTCTAGCTCAAGCGCATGCATGCAACACGATTGTGGACGGACACCCTCCAAACTCTATAAATACCCGCTCCCCATCCCCTTGCATCCTCACCGATTTATGTGACACATTCTCTTCTTTCTGATATTATTAGCTTAAGAAATGGCTATTCATAAGAGAGTAACGAGCGTCGTTTTCATTCTGTTAGTAGCGTTGAGCATCTGTTCTGCCGCTAGAAATCTCCTTACTGTTCCTCCCGAGGAAGAAGCTAGCTTAGCTTTTCATTCTCGTCCAGCTGGAGTTGAAGGAGAACATGGAGCAGGATATGGTAGTGGTGGTGGAGAAGGTGGAGGTGCAGGTTATGGAGCTGCTGGTGGAGCACATGGTGGTGGTGGAGGTAGTGGTGGAGGAGGCGGTGCAGGATATGGCGCCGGTGGAGAACATGGTGCAGGGTATGGTGCTGGAAGTGGTAGTGGTGGTGGTGCTGGCTATGGTGCTGGAGGTGAACATGGCGGTGGTGTGGGTGGTGGTGGTGGTGGTGGTGGCAGTGGAGGTGGTGGTGGTTATGGTGCTGGTGGAACTCATGGCGGTGGCTATGGAAGTGGAGGAGGAGCCGGTGGTGGTTCTGGTTACAGTGCTGGAGGTGAGCATGGTGCTGGGGGCGGTGGCGGTAGTGGAGGTGGAGGTGGTGGTGGATATGGTGCTGGAGGAGATCATGGTGCAGGATACGGTAGTGGAGGTGGAGCTGGTGGAGGTGAAGGCGGTGGTAGCTCTGGAGGAGCGCATGGTGGTGGATACGGAGGAGGTGGTGGTAGTGGTGGAGGTGGTGGTTCAGGGTATGGCGCAGGAGGTGAACATGGAGCTGCCTATGGTAGTGGTGGTGGAAGTGGTGAAGGGGGTGGTCATGGTGGTGGTGGCTACTAAATTATACTATTGTTGTGATGAAAATATCATCACGGTTATTAAATTAATTGGTGAAACAAAGAAAAGACTGTTAATCATATTACCAGTTAATTAATTATGAATAGTTTGTAATATTATCAATCTATCATATATAAAATAAATTTGAGCTAAAAGAGCACAATAAAGTATTTTACTGTCTAGCTGGGTATCCATTAGCCTTAAGAAGCGATTGTGCTCTGTCGTTATAAGTTTAGTCATCCCTGACTAACTTGAAATGAAACCACAACCTTCACACTTATAAAGTCTACCAAAGGACAGTTTCGCACTTAATCTCTGAATATTGTGATCACGGTGAAATTTGAACTTTTCGAAGCTATGGACATACATGGGATACTAGAGGTAAACATAACTTCATTAGACCGCAAATTTTTTGGTTAGTGACATGCAACTCAACATTATCATCCCAGATGATCATATCACTCCGATTTCATAAGAAGCACGAGAAAATAGTATTGCATTCTTCTTAACAAGTTCTACATTATAATATTATCATTTTCTTTTAAATTTTATCTCAATCATAAAATAAGTAAAAAGATCCCTTTGCTAGTGTTTACTTGTTATTCAAGACACTTTACTTTCCTAGTTTAGAACAAATTCCTTTTCTTTTCTTTTTAGTTGGTTAATGTAAACTATATATAGGCTACGTCTTATCATTTTGAGAATCATATTATTATTATTATCAATCAAGATTATTATCTTTATCATTTCTTTCAAATATTCTTATTCTTAATCTTTTGATTTCATCATATTCGTATCTCTTTCGTCTCTTCGTATCACTTGCAATCTCCGTATTGCATTCTTCTTAACAAGTTCTACATTATAATATTATCATTTTCTTTTAAATTTTATCTCAATCAAAGAGTGTATATACATAAGAAAAAAAGACTAATTTCAACCCAAGTGCAAGTGTGATAATGCTTAGTCCACCGGGAGGAATCCCGTGGCTCTAATAGGGGTGGGACCCACCATAAGCAGTGGGCCCATCCCTATTAGAACCACGGGATTCTTCCGGTGCTCTTCACGGTCACTCTAGCATTACTCGTGCAAGTGATGGTGGAGTAAGGGTGATTGTTCAGAATCATGTGATTTTAGCCTTTAAGGAAAACATGGAATTATGTTGTCTGGAATTACATGAAAATTTCAACCAAACTAAACTGTTACAACTACACAAAATTGGTTAAAAAGACCAAAATTAACGAAAGGACATTTAGATTTTGATATTGTTTAAATGGACAAAAATGTAAAAATAGCAAGGATGTAAATAGTTTCATCCTACCCATTTTCAAATATCTTTTCTAATTTTTAATTTACATCAGGATGCATCTAGTTTCATCCTTGCTATTTTTTAAGTTTAAGTCAGGATGAATCCAGTTTCATCCTTGTTATTTTTTTGGTGCCCATTTCACCCATACTAATTTTTACTCGTCCATTTGAACCATGTTTTAAAAATGTTTGGACAAATGACTCATTTTCCGTTACAACTATTGCCTATTGGTCGTATTTTATGTTTTGACAATATTTTTGTTCCAAATTAAATTAAATTAAATTATGATGAGGAAATTTGTTGTTGCTTGAGATTTGGCGCCCAATAAATAAGCACAAATATGGGGAAGAAATGGAGAAGGAAGAAAACTAACTTCCTAGGTCCACCTGTACCAAGCATGTTAGAAGTTGCCAACTCCATTTTGTACAGAGTGAAGATGCAATTCCAACAAGCCAAAAATCACTCATTCTAACATTGAACAAAGAAGTAACGATCAAAACACCGGAACTAATTTTGATTTAGAACAAAGAAGTAATGATCAAAACATCGGACCAACTTTGCTTTAGCTTTTGTTGTTCATTATTGGGCCAGCACGAGAAGAAAAGGAGTTATATTTTGGGCTTGTCCTGGACGAACCTTTTTACCCCTTGTTTTGGGTTTTTGATGAGCTTTTGACGCAAGATTTGAGGCACATGCACTTCTACACTTGGGATACTATTTAGCAGATACTTAGACAACTTTGACATCACAAAGGATATTAGACAACAGATTAGAGGTTTCCCTTACAGATGGAAGCCGTGGTAACTCGTTATTATTTTTTCTTTTCTTTTTCCATAAGTAGCTAAATTTCTATTGATTAAAGATATACTAGATGTCCAAGGCATTAGTATTTAAATTATGTATATATCTCTCTTATAAAGCACAGTTTGGCTAACTTAGCCTATTTGAATGGTGGCTAGGATTTATTCTGAGCAAAGATAAATTTACGGTCGTGGTTGTGCAGACCACACCCTCATCTCGCACGTGTAAGTGATGGCCAAGATTTCATATCCCAATTGATAAATCTATGGTTGTAATTTGTCACATAAAACTAACATTTAATGACCCATTAATGGAAATCTAATATAATAAATATAGTAAATGATTAATATAATAAATACCTAACTAATTAGTGTTCCACACTAATTGATATTAAATAATTTATCATTTGCTCATAATAATATTTGTTCACTAATTGCTCATAATAAATAATTTATTAATTTATTCTACTATAAAATTTCTCTTAGTCAAATTAATAAATTTGTATTTCTTCTATTAATAAATAATTTTGATAAAAAAATAAAAAATATCAATAGATATTAGTTGCGATAGTAGGTTGTGGAAGCGGTGGCGAAGGTCCAATGAATCACTAATCTAATAATATCAGTAGATATTAGTTATGGCACGGGTTAAGCCCTATAAACACATAAATAACCACTAATTTAAGGAACAAGTACAAGAGACCTGGATCTTTCAGTAACTCATATAATGGAACACTTTATGTTTTGTTTATGCAATCCCATTAAGAAAAATCAATACTAATACTCTGTTACTTCACTTTCTTATTATTATCATCAAGAATATAAAGCACAGTTTGGATAACTTTGCTTATGTAAGTAGCGGTTCAAATTTTTCCTCATAAGAGATAAATCTAGGGAGGTAATCGTTTGTCATAGGTGATGGTTGTGATTGAGATTAGAAATGCATCTAATGGACAAAAGTTATCATGTCATTAAGGTTCCATAATTCTTCATAATAAATAGTCTATTAATTAAATATCAAACTAAAAAACATAATATATAAATTATTCTACCAATGATGATAATAAAAGTATATTTTTATTAGCTAATACTTAGAATTAGTTCGGTATTGCTGCGAGCTTTACAAAAGTGCTTTTCCGATGTACGTTATTGTGCGGAGCTATGTAAAAAAACGATTGGTTGCCGACGTAAGTTACTGTGCCGAGCTTTATAAAAAAAACAATTGAACGGTTGCAGATTATAAACTAAAGCTAAAACTATTTTAAAAAACAGACATATCTCTGAAAATATCATGTTCAACTATAGTTAGTGAGAAAATGACAAAAGCAGAAATATTTCTGAAAATTGTCTATTCTATGTTATAGTCTGTAAAGTAAATTTTCTACTATTAGACATACACATGTAATATTAAATTTACTAATTAGTATTATTACTAAAATGTATTATTTTTCTAAACCACTTTTTAAAAATCCATAATCTCTTAATATTTATCGTTGAAAATAAAAGTATATTTTAGTGATACGATATAACATAAAATGTAGTTTGAAAATAAAAAATAATTATCTTTAAAGAATATAAATTATAAAAAATAAAAATTGGTGATTATATATAGATTCAAGGATAATTGTTGTCAGTTATAAACAAAATGGGATATAATTGGAAAATAAAATATGAAGCTAGGGTGAACTATAGCTTTTGCTTTTGAAGCTTTTAAAAGCTCCTTCTCCCCACTTTACAAATTGATAAATTTTGGAAGTGTACACTTTATGAAATCTTTAATAAACACTAAGATGAAAAAATATTGCTATCAAAATGTTTTCAAAATACTTTTTTTTTGAATGAAAAAAAGCAACACCAAACTTAGTTAAATTGGCTAACAATTATATACGTGGGACATAATGACGGTGGCAAGTATTGGTGCCCAGTGAGTAATTTTGCATCGCCTCACATATTTCTTGATAAATGGTTTAACGTTATTTTTATTCAATGATGATGGATAGCAGAGTTTATTTTTAGTAGAGTTTATTGTTATTAGGTTAATTACTTAATGATTTGACTTGCTAACTAATCATGATTTTATTATTTTTATGCAACAAATAACCTCACATTTGGAGGCATAATATCGTAGAATTTAATGGCCTGCCTTATATCGATAATGTCCTTACTAAGCCACTGCGTTCATCTGATAATATTGAGTTTTCAATGTTATCCGCTGCGTTCATCTAGCAGCAGCTTCTTAAGAGGTCACACATCCCAAGATTACTCAATACCGAGCATGCTTAAATATAAATATTTTTCGCCAACTACGAAGCCAATTATGCTGAAAAGGTCTCGGTGTTAGAAAATGACAAACCACCTCTATTCCAACTTAATTTGGAGTCGTCATATGGTACGGAATATGTTCAATTCTAGACTCTGACATTTTTTCTCACTCATGAGACTCTGGAATATGTTTAATCCGTCAAGCATACTCTTTCGCCCTCGACATGTAACCCGTGGTTGACTCTAATACCATTTTTAAGGACCTGATCTTTGCCAATATTGTTCCCACTTAGTCATTGTGGTTATCCGATAGCGTGGGATTTTCAACTAAAACTAATGTGGACATCCATTAGCAGTTTTCTGGGAGGTAGCCCATACCTAGATTACTCTCGCCCGAGAACCCACAAATTCAGTGATTTTTACCAACTCTGGATCCAACTATGTTGAAAAGGCCACAATGTTACGAAAGTACAAGCCATTACCTATATCCCATTCGGTGAACTCTTACTGCCAAATTGAATTGCGTACATAATATTTATGGGAATTTTGAAAATCTAGAACTACATCGTATGTGGGTAAAATGATTACCATCGGAAATGACTTAACATTTTAAAATATAATATGTTAAGTGAATGAATTAGATTTTATGTATGTCATCATCATTGAAATAGTAAGAACATACAATAATCTTGGACTTCTCCATACATAGCACCGAGGCTTTTTAGTTAAAAACCCCACACCTCTTATCCCAAGGTGGTCAAGTGGGGTTTGGTGTTATTTGGTTGGGCCCTAAGTAGTGTTTGATGGTCCATGAAGATCCTAATAATTGGTATCAGAACCCGTGGTTGGGGCTACTATTCGAACGTTGAAGTGGATGTGGATGTAACCCGGTTTAGGGCGCAAGTGAAATCAGACTCAAGGTGAAGAAGGCAAGGCCCAAAGTTCAACTGGAGCTCAAGGTGGAGTTAATGTCTCACTCATTAACTCAGGTGTACCAGGGTTCTAGATCAGACAGGCAATGCTCAAGGTTGAACTGGCGCTCAAGGTGGAGTTAGTGTCTCACACATTAACTCTCAAGTAGTAGGGTTCTATGTGGGAAAGAAAATACTCAAGCTGGAGTTGGTGCTTGCCTTCTCATTAGCTCAAGGTGAAGTAGGATTGTAGGGCGCATAATGACAATAATCCTCATCGATGGGTATAGCATATACAAATGGTAATCATATGGTGAAGTCTGATTGGACTGGTGAAGTGGTTTAATATCGTAAAGGTGGAGATTATTGGAGTATGTGGCACGATAAACCACTTAATTATAGCTAGGGATAGTCCCACATGGAAGAAAGAGGAGTACATGTTGAGCTTAATAAACTTGGGCATCTCCTTACGTAGCGTTGTGGCCTTTTAGATTAAAACCACACACCTCTTATCCCAAGGTGGCCAAGTAGGGACATGATCGGTGCTATGTTGGCGGGCCCATGGTACGTTCCTATTTTCCATGAACATCCTAACACCATTCACTAAATATATGAAAAATGCAAAAATGTAATACCATTTCAAAAGATCGATAAGATATATATTTAAACTAAAAAACATATCGAATAATATATATATTTTTTTGGGAAAAAATATGTAAATATTAGTTTCGATATAATTTCATTGTTGGCTTGAGGATACAACTCTAAAAAGGAGATACATAGTATGGGAGGATTGTAGGTACCGAATATCGCAAAAAGTTGGGTTGCGAATATAGCAATGTTTATAAAAGGAAAGTGTCTCCAAATAACACGATGATAGAAGATACGTGGGAGAAGAATGGAAAGTTTGCGAGATAAAATAAGCTTGCGATCATAAGTTACGATGCTTCGTAAGTTATTACAGTTGTAAAGATTTCACTATAAATAGTATTTCAAATGTAAAATTCGAAGAGTTCTTTTAGTGAGTGTGAAAGAATATTAAAGGAGAGAAAATAGAGAAAGTTGTAACTATTCTAGTTCCATTTAGATATTTCTTGTGATTAATTGAGAGCATTAATAAGAAAATTGTTATTCATCATCATGAACTTCTTAAGATTACTAATTCTACTGAGGGTGTAGTTGTAAGATATTCTGCAACTACATAATTGGCGCTAGAAACAGGGATTTGAAGATTGTTCTAGCAAAAATTCTAGGGAGTTTTGAAAATCTGAAATGTCTAGAAGAAGAAATACATCAGAACCATTGACTGCAGTAAGAAGAAGTGTAAGGCTTGCAGGTGGAGAAGCAAATGTAACAGGAGAACCTAGTAGGAGAAGGAATAATCAAAGAAATCAAATTCAACAAACATAAGATCATGACCGAGTGAGTATACACACTTGGAGAACTGATACACCAGCAGAAACATACAGAGAACAAAAAATTATAGAAAATGGGAGATTGATGGGAGGAACAACTCGTGAAAGAGAAAGGGAGATGTTAGAAACATTGAGACAAGAAATTCAAGAAGAACGAAGGTTTGAAGCTGAAGAACGTGCCAATCTAACAAGACAGAATCAAGAATTGATAAGGGAAAATGAGATGTTACAAAGGAGGAAATCTCAAAGTGTTGTAAGATCAAATGCTAGACCAAGAAGAGAAGAAAAAAATTCGCCAACAGTCAATAGTGAAAATGAGATGCAAGAACAAGCACAAAATCAAGTTGAAAGAAATCGAGAGAATCGTTTCATTCTAGTGCCAAATCACGAACAAAATATGGAGAATTTACGAACAGAGCCACTTCCAAGGGAAAATAATCAGAATGGTGAAGAAAATCAAGAGGAAGAGCGGAAACTCGTGGAAGAAATTAAGAGACAACAAACTATGCATCAAAACAATTACGAAGATGGAGTAAGAAGACGTGAACAAGCTCGCAACAATCAAAATCTTAGGTGTGATAGAATTCGGAGGAAGATTGGGAATCAGCGAGAAGAAATAACAAGGAGCAAACCAAATCTTCGAATCAGAGTTCAGGCAAACCAGGAAGAAATAAATCACAGAAGAAGGAGAAATGAAGAAGAAAAAATTACAGATATTCATATGAGAAGGATGAGGAGAACAGAAATGGAAGAACAAGAATTTCAAAATGCTCTGCAACAAAACAATTGTGACAATTTGGAAAGGAGATATTTGCAAAATCACGCAAATTAAAACATTAATGAAGAGTATGATAGAATGCGAAGAATCGCAAGAGAGGAGATGCAAGAACGTAGAAGAAAGGAAGCTGCGTTGAAGAGGCCAATAGAGGAGAATTCTGAAACAAATGCACGAATCTTTCGAGAATTAGCGGAAATGAGAGGAATGATAAGCAGTAGAGAAGGAGGAGATAGAAGGCAATTAGATGAAGCAATAGAAGAAGCTTCGAGGACTCCTTCTTCTATAGAGGTACAGTTGGGAGGGATTCCACCAAAGTGCAATCTTCCTACGTTAACTAGCATCTTTGACGGGAATTCATGTGCTATTCAGCACATTAAAGCATATGTAAGATGCATGCTACAATGGGAGAATCATGATGCTGTATTATTCAAGTAATTTGCATCAAGTTTAATAGGAGAAGCTCTAAAATGGTTCGAAGGGCTTCCCAAGAACACTATTACATAATTTAATCATTTACAAGTAACTTTATTAGGAGCATATATCACGAATCATTCCTCGCGACTTGGCATTGAAGATGTGTTTGGTTTAAAACAAAGAATTGGTGAAAGTTTGAAGCATTTGGTAAGAAGATGGAAAACTATGTGCAGTGATATGGCAGGACGTGTGGATGAGAGATACCTGATTTTGTCTTTCATAAATGCGATGTTCGCAACTGAACAATTATATGTTCAAATCTTCAGAAGAAAGAATTCGATTATGATGACAGAATTACGAGAATTGCAAGAGGAGTATATTACATTATAATAAAGCCAAAACAATATGGAGTCATATCCAGTAGTAAACACCAACAATCAGGATACAGGAGCAAACTTACTTCCTAAAATAATCAATGTCGTAGCAAGTATTTCGCAAACATCTTCGCAAATATCAGAAGAAAAGAAAACCAACAATAGCCAGCCAAAAATGGTAGCAATGGGAAGTAAAGATCAAGAAGAGTATGATAGAGAAAGGAATTTCTACAGTCGATGAGGAAATAACCAAATCCCAAGAGTAGATCAGCAGCAAGAAAATTATGGGGGACAAAGGCAGAATTATTTTGGACAAGGGAATCATAGACAAAATTATAACAATGGTCAAGGAGGTCAAAGAATGATAAGAGAAGAAATAAAGATGCCACCTTTGAATACAAGTGTAGAAAAGATATGGCAAGCAATTATCTTGATGGAGAATATACCAACTCCATGGAATATGGGAAAGGAACCACCAATTGGTCCAAGAAGTCATGAATTTTGCTTGTACCATCATTCTCATGGGCACTCTACAAATAGTTGTAATAATATCAAAAGGATTATCTTGCGAATGATTGATCAGGGCAAACTAGATCACTTTTTACTCAAGCAAGCACAATCGCAACAATTACCGAAAGCTCCAATGGAAACTCGCATGGTGAATACAACACAAGAAAAGGGAAAAGAAATCCCTTTGGAGTACCGGTCTATCCTCAAATACAGGTTAATGATCCCGCTTTATCCCTCTGACTCTCGCTGCCCTGCTTGCATCACAGGTTGCTTGGATTCATATGGTGAACATGCAGTTCATTGTAAAGTAGACCCTGGTTATAAATATAGACATGATCATGTGAGGGATATTTTGTATGATGTCTTGTGGAGGTCGGCATTTCGGCAAAGAAAGAAGCACTGTGCATTTCCCGACAGACCCACTTGAAGGGAGATCGACACTAAGACCAGCTGATGTTCTTATTTTTGGATGGGCTAATGGGAAACACACATGTGTTGACCTCACCGGGTATCTCCTTTGGTAGGAATTGGACATGGCACCTTTACAGGTCGGGCGAGCAGCGCTAAAGGCTGCCTCAGGTAAGATATCGAAGCATGAGAAAGCATGTGTTGACAATGGGCATGCTTTCGTCCCCTTTGCTTTTGATACTTTTGTCTATTTGGCTCCAGAAGCAGTTGGACTACTCAAGAGGGTCCAGAAAGTCATGCGCAGCAATGTAATGACCCCTGGCTCACGAGATTTTATTTTTAATAGGATAGGTTTTGCTATTCAAAAAGGGCTAGCGGCACAGCTTGTCGCTCGCTTGCCTAGTATGTAATTTTTAACTTTGTAATTCATAATTAGTTAATTACATTCAAAAAAAAAAAAAAAAATCTTACACATTGAAGTGGGACCAAAAGCAAGAAATGTTTTCTGCAATTCTATAGTTCACTCATATAAAACTATAGAAGATTTTCATGATAATGTGTTAAGTAGGGTATATGCGAGAGATGGTGAAGGAAGAGAAATAATGAACATCGCAAAAATTTCACGACTCGAAGATTAGCAGAAGCGTGAAATCTCTTTTGAAGCTACAGAAATTCCAGAAGGTTGAGAAATACATGATAATCCATTGGTAGTGAGATTGGAAATTTGTCTGAATATGGAAGAAAGTGAGGATGATACAGATGGAGAATCATTTGGTCTTAATAGAATCTTAATTGATACAGGAAGCTCTATCAATATTATATTCTATCCCGCTTACAAAATCATGGGGGGAAAGGACGCAGATCTAATACCTTCTACTTACATGATTTATGGCTTTAATGGAACTGCAAATAAACCTAAAGGAGAAATAAGCATACGAATTCCATTAGGGGGAATGCGAACTGAAATCTTATTTTGCGTTGTTGATGTTGAATCACCGTATAACGCTTTGATAGGGAGACCTTGGATTCACGAGATTTTAGGCGTAGCTTCAACTTTTCATCAATGCATAAAATTTCCTCATCCTAAAGGTATTGGAGTTATCAATGGTGATTGGGCAGAAGGGAAGAAATGTTACGATACTGAAGTAGAAGTTTGCGAAGGAAAAACTGTTGAGAAGGAAAGTTGGAGAAAAAGAACAAAGGCTGCAAAGAGAAGTGAAAATTTAATGGCTGAAGATTAAGTCATGAAGGAATGAAGTTACAATGATTGAGCATACAAGAAATTTACGAAGGTAAAGAATAGGTATGATTTACGAAGGTAATCAGTACATTTCTTCACAGCGTATAATAAAATGCATTTTTAAAAAACAAGAAAATGAAATGAGGTATTTCGCAACGTGAAATATTTGTGAAGTATTTTTACGAATATAATTTTTTTTTTTTGCGATTATCTTTCATTGAAGAAATACGCAAAACATATTTGCGAACAAAAGACCGCAAACTGTGATTAACTTTCAAAAAAGAAAGAAAGCCGCAGAAATTTTACACAGGAAAACCTTTGTGGCGTACACCCTAGTTCACGAAGAAACATTTCGTAAGAGGAAAAGTCCTAAAAGTACGTCATTTAAGGGGGTACCTACAAGCATGGCTCTGGGAAACCGGAACACCACCAAGGAACCTGAGTACATGGACGTTACGGGGTACAACCCAAAAGCGGGGTACCTATCCGGGTTAGACACCTTGGATTCTCCACCTAATCTTGCGAAGTACCAGGATATAGGTTGGGCGACTAAGGCATACTGTCTTTCTCAAGAAGTGTAGAAAACGATCAAGGCGCCGAGGTACACGGTTGAGTCAAGAGTGCCGGATGGGTTTGAAGCACATCTGCCATTCTTGACAAGTCTTGGAAAATGATGCACTTGGCCCAAAGATACCCCATAGGGTGCAACCTCGTAACTATAATCCCTATAGGCAAAAAGGATAAGAGGTCGCGATCAAAAGATGGTTGTTTGCAAAACCAGATGGGAAGAGCTAACCTTGTATGGTCGATGTACGCTTCCTTGAAGGGGAAACCAAGGGGAATATAAAGGGCAGCACCCTCCATTAGGGAGCTGATACGTGCTATAAGACGCAAATGTCACGAGGCTTTTTGTTCGCAAGAACATAAAGGCTTGTCATATTTTTGCAACAATAATATTTCTGCAAATAATAAAAAAAAAAATATATATATATATATACATACTCGCAGAATTACATACAATAAAGTTAAGATGAGATCAATGGGTTATTACATGAAAGTGTGATAACGTCCTGCGATGTCATCGCAAGAAGATAATGTCACGAGGTTGTATATTTGTAAGAATGTTCAGACTTGTCATATTATCGCAAAAATATTACCACAAAAGAGGTGGCAAAATAAGACCTTTACTTAGGAAGGCATCATAAGACCACAGCAACTAATGAAATCAATTCCATCAATACTGTTGGGAATTTTTTACGAGAATATATATAAAGAGTTCATAATCATAGAGGCAATTTTGTTCGCAATCGAAGACGGATATTTCATATTCATTAAATTTTATAAGGATTGAATACTTCTTATATTTCTTCAAAGATTCAATACTTCTTATACTTTTTCAGAGATTCAATACTTCTTATACTTCTTCAAACATTGAATGTTTCTTCATAGAGTGAATATTTTTTATACTTCTTCAAGGGTGTTTCATACTTCGTATACTTATTTAAGGATGTTTCATACTTTTTATGCTTCTTCAAGAATATTTCATACTTCTTATACTTCAATGGAAAGATTTCATATATACTTCGCAAAATCTTGAAGCTTCGCAACATTAAACTGAGGTAGATATTCTAGATACTTAAAATAAGGATTGATCACCTGAAGAGAAATAATAAGGGGGAAAGGAATACTAAGTTAGGTCTTCAAATTATATTATTTCTCTATATTATTTCTCTCCATATGATCAAGTCATGCAAACAGAGGGAAGTATTCAGTTAAACATCAATTTATCATCGCAAAATTAAGACATTGGTACTAATTAAATTTCAAAAGGAAATTGTTGATGGATTAAAAAGTGCAGTACTTAAGTAAACAAGATAAAAGAACTGAAGAAAATATACAGAAAGGATTAAATCTATTTTGAAGATGATTTATCTTCATCAAAATGATCTTCTTTTTCTTCTTCGGAAATATCATCTTCAACTTCACTATCAGAAATTTCTAAATACGGGGTATCATTGGGAATTTCTTCAGAAAGGAGTGTCTGATACTTCTTGAGAGGAATTTGGTTGTCTTCACAAATATTGCAAGTCATTTTAGCTCGGAAATGCTTGATATTTAAATTATGATTGTCCCAAGAAATTTGAAGTTGAGATTTTAAATCACGAATCCTCTGGTTACGTGCGGTAAGAATAGTTTTCAGATCATCATTCATCTTCGCATAATTTTCTGCAGTAATTACAGGATAAGAGAATAAAGAATAAGGGAAGGAATTAAGAAATCGGTTAGCAAATTACGGAGTTAAAGTAGTCATAATACACGAACTTACCTTCTGATTGCTTCTTATCATTACGAAGAGAAGTATTTTCAAGCTTTAGTTGATTATTCTCCTCAAGAAGGGAAGAACTTCCAACTGCGATATTCGCAGATTGTAGGTTATCTTCGCAACGGGAATTTAATTCCGCATTATCAATATTCAAATCCTCTATTTGCTGATTTAAGTTTTGAATTCTCAATTTCCAACTTCTTACAACGGCTTAAAGTTTTCTTCTCAGCAATGGAATGACACCTTTCCTAATCAATCACATGCAGAAACTGACCCTCCCAACCTGAATAAATAAAAAGGATTAAAAATCAATGAAATAAGGGAAATAAACAAGGAATAGAAAAGAAATTTACCATACTCCCCAAAGCGTATAATTTAGCAGGAGATACGAATCTTGAAATTCCATTAAGTGAGTTATTGTTGAGTACAGTGGGAACTTTGCAAGCCTTCGCAATAAATTTACGAGCATTCGCAGTAGGAGTGTTTCCTAACCCACGAGAAGAGTGGAGAAAAGCCTCAGAAACTTGAATCATTGCAGACTCGAAAGTTTCTGCAGTGATATAGTCTTCATCTTCTTCATCATTGTCATCATCATATCCCCTATCAGAAATAGTATTAGAGTTAGAGCTAAGACCCTTCTTAGGAAATTTATCATCTTCATCACTTTGTTCTCCGTCAACATTATTGATAGAGGAAATCACGTTGGAGTAAGTACTGGTTGGGAGTTTCTTCCTCTTCTTTGCAGAAATTACATCCTCAAGTTTCCTCTTTCCTTTGTGAAGAGTATTTTCTTCATCAGAAGGTTTGGTGTTCTTCGCAGAACGAAGCGTTCTCTGTCTCACAGATAGAATTTCAGAAGAAATTGAGTTCTTATCTTTACTCGCAACGGTCCCAGGAAAATCAGGAAGAGTCTATAAATTCAAATAAGGATAAGAAACAGAGGCAACAATATATTGTTTAGAATACATATAAAAGTGTTTCTTACCTCATTTTAAAACAAATTGAAAAATAACAAGAAGATAAGGGGATGGACATACATACATCTTTATCTTTGTTAGGACAAGAAAATACCCAAGGTTGATAGTTACGATCGCAAAGGTTCGCAGGAAGATCAACTATCCCAGAAATGTAAGAACCCGATAGTACTAGAGGGTAATTATACCAATCTTCATCATGAGAACGGCGAGGGGTTTTATTATTTCCTGAGGCATAATCAATATCGTGCATAAGAAGATCATCTTCTGCGATATCAGCTTTACGATGAAGACGAACACCCCAACGCTTACCTTCTTTCTTCGCAGGAATTAATGTATAATTTTTGAAGAAGTTCTCGACTGTATAATTTGCAGCAACAATTTCTACATCCCTAAATGCAGGTTTCCTAAGATCAATTGGATATAAAGATTTTCCAGTAGCAGCGCGAGTTGCGAATTCGACCAGAATGCGAATGCAATCACCAGTCAATTGATAAATGGCTCGTGAGAAATTTGGATGGGAGATAATTTCATAGAATAAAGGAAGATGGACATCATAAAGAGGAAGAGGGAGACCTGCGAGGATTTGGACTCGTGAGACTAAAACTTTCCGATCATCCCAATGGAGATCAGTAAAGAGTTCCATACAGAGAGAGGACTTATTATCATGACCATCAATTTCAGAAAGGACGAGATCTCTATCAGAAAACTCTGCATTAAGTTGTTCTATAGTTTTCTTCTTTGGAGCCATTGGATGAAAGATAGAAAAACAGAGAGAAAAAGAAGTGAAAAAGATAAGAAATCATAATAGAGGGAAAAAAAAAAGAAATTGCAGAAGCAGGAGTGGTAAAGAAGATGAATAGAATAAAAGAATAAAAAGATAGTATTTATAAAGAAGGGAGAGTTCTATGGAAGTAAAAATTCATCAATGCGATTAGACGTGAACGGTTGAGAAGGACGGTTACGAAACAACGTGTCAAAATTTTAATGAAAGAGAAAAATACGTGTTGCGAATCTAACAGGTGATGATAACTATTTTAAATTTACGAGAATAGAGGTTCTCATGACGTTTCTTCTTCGAAGAACTGACATGAGAAGAGGCAAGATGTAGGTACCGAATATCGCAAAAAGTTGGGTTGCGAATATAGCAATGTTTATAAAAGGAAAGTGTCTCCAAATAACACGATGATAGAAGATACGTTGGAGAAGAATGGAAAGTTTGCGAGATAAAATAAGCTTGCGATCATAAGTTACGATGCTTCGTAAGTTATTACAGTTGTAAAGATTTCACTATAAATAGTAGTTCAAATGTAAAATTCGAAGAGTTCTTTTAGTGAGTGTGAAAGAATATTAAAGGAGAGAGAATAGAGAAAGTTGTAAATATTCTAGTTCCATTTAGATATTTCTTGTGATTAATTGAGAGCATTAATAAGAAAATTGTTATTCATCATCATGAACTTCTTAAGTTTACTAATTCTACTGAGGGTGTAGTTGTAGGATATTCTGCAACTACAAGGATGTCAAGGCGGAAAATGCTAGAAAGGATGTGAAGTGAAGAATAAAAATATTTATCGGGTTTCCCTTTACTTTTGCAACGATAAGAAGGGTAAACTTGATATTAATACACATTATATTTAATATTCATATGTCGAAAAATTCATAACTAAATAAAAATTATGCCTGCGCCGTTACGGCACGGGTTAAGATCTAGTATATATATATATGATAGACACATTTTTATGTCCGAATTGTCCTAAATATCTCTATTGCTAGTGCTTGATTTTGTACTTATTATAGTGTTTTTATGTTTGTGTAGGTGTTTTTGGAGAGATACACTTGTGTGGAAAATGTTGCAAAAAAAATGATATTTGGACCCCCCCGGACAAAAGTACTAAAGGCACTCTCACTTTGGATAAGGGCACCCCCAGCTGATAAAGGCGCCCCTATTTTGGATCGGGGCACTTCATCCTCTCCATTTCAAATTCTGGAATTTGGCGTGAAGTTTTGTTCTTCACTGGCAGAATTTAGGTTATGCATTTTGGCCGTGCTATAAGGAGATTCAATAGTTGTAATTGCACGAGAAGGCTTGACTGGGATTAACAGGCATGGTATGGGCTTTTGTTCGAATTAAATTGGGTTATTTTGATCGGGTTGAAGACAACAGAGGCATGAGAGTTTCATGGGATTGTTTTACTCCTTTCCGTGTTTCTCAGTGGTTGGATTGTGTTGGGACAAGTCTTTACTGAATCCGTGTTGTGTTTGGAGTGAGTGAGCACGAATCTACAGCTGCAGAAGCAGGAAAGGAAAATAAATTATCCGGAGAATATTTTCATTGACTGACGAGTATTGGCAAGATTTTTTGGATTAATGAGGAGTTATTTTTGGTCCAAAGGTGTATAAATAGGTTGTTGGGGTCGAGTAGAAGGGTTACAGAGTGATTAGAGAGACAACAGAGCAAAGAAACGAGAGTAGGAGAAATTTGTTGCTGCTGCCATTGAAGAGAGCTCGAAGAACATTAGACTGTAGAAGACAGTCGTTCACGCTACAGTGACAACGACATAGTGTGTAGGGTCGCAGATCTACAGTGACATTTCGTCTCTATCATTCTTTGTAACAGATTAGTTTGTAACAAACCCGGTTTTTCATCTTTTCTTACATATTGATCTTTGTTAGCACATTTGGAGCAATGAAATCGAATTTTGAGCGTGTTTCCATCATGATAAGTTAAAACCAATCCTTGGGGAAATGGAGGAAGCCGTTGTTTCGGTAAAAGTGATACATTTCTACTTTTAATTAATTATAACAACTCTATTATGATTTTTGAAGTGAACTAAAATTTGATCATATGATTTTGATTAGTTAGGTGTATTTTCTCTTGATAGAATATGCTTGGTTTAGTGTTTTGATATTCTATGCTTGGATTAACATCTATTCTTC
Source organism: Papaver bracteatum (assembly GCA_023529315.1). Classification (NCBI taxonomy): domain Eukaryota; kingdom Viridiplantae; phylum Streptophyta; class Magnoliopsida; order Ranunculales; family Papaveraceae; genus Papaver; species Papaver bracteatum. Next base: position 104,684 of record JAJJWX010004832.1, read on the forward strand.
TGAAAATCTACATGTCTGGGAAACATTATTAGAATCAATTTGAATGTTGAGTTGCATAATTATTGTTTTATTAAATCACTAATATCGATTAATGGTGGAATCCTAGCCCCAGCCTCTCCATAATTTTTACAAAACTTTATTTTGAGTTTGTTATATTTTTTCTTTAAAAATTAAGTCTAAAAAATCTTCCTTCACAAGTCTTAACGAACCTTTTAATACAACATCATTGAAACTAACCATCAATTTTTGGCGCCGTCGACACGGAGTTTTCTTTAGACTAGAGTTTTTAGATTTTTTATTTTAGGTTTTTGTTTTTATTTTATTTGTTCTACTTTACGTTTTTGGGTTTTTGTCTTTACATTACAGATTTTGGAATTTGGAGCAAAAGAAAAATTTGCCAAAGCTTTTGGCGAATACTTAAAATACTTGGAGTAAAAGGCAAAGCGAAAGGAGCGAAAGAAGAAGATTTTTTTATTATTATTATAAAAAAGAGAGGAAATGAAAAAGAGAGTTATTTTTTTTTTAGATTGTATTAGGATTTCTCTATTCTTGTAATTTTCTTTTCCTTTTGCACTTTACTTTTTGGACTTTGGACTTTAAACTTTGGGACATTATTTTTAAACCCTACTGAAGGGTAGTTTAAATATTAAACTATTTGCAGAGAAGGACTGTGATTACGATATCACCTCGGCCCCTCGGGTTTGTACATGACATAGGAGTCGTGGCATGAGTATACTACAATGGTTCATCCCTCGTCTGGAACGGGAGGTAAGTTTGTAGAAACACTCGCGAAGCCACTATCAGCGAGTTACTGTATTCCTTCATTTGCATATATGTCGAGGAACTTAATACGGCTGCTTTAATTTCCTAGTAAAGGGAAAGGACTTGCCATACAAGATAAGGGTTCGGATTTCATCACCTTTCTCTTCTTGCCCGCCTTAGGAAAACGATACTTGACGCGAACCTAAGATTTAAAATTTGGAATAGAACGAGACCGATAGGGTAACGAGCTTAATAGGAAAATCATTCAAAAAATATTGGTTACTCTTTTAAGCATACTTAGAAGTTCATGATGGTTTCTGTGAGTTGAATGCGTGACTGCGCCGCCTTGTAATCCGATGAGGCCTTGAGTATCAAAGCTTCACGCAGCTTCCCTCGCCTCTATTTAACTTACTTAAACTCGGATTGATTCCAGAGAGGTTTTCTCAGATTGTATCGAATTCCCTTTCGAAAGATTAGAAGCTCGTCTAGAAAACAATCTAAGTGGAGTCATCATGCTTTTTGTTTGCTAGAATTCAGCAGGTTTGTTGTGGTGGAGTCAGCCTTGTTTGTGTTTGCATAGAATATCCCTTCCTTTTAAGATTTTTTTTTTCTTTTTGTTTCTTCTAGTGTATGCCCGAGGTTATTAGAGAACTGGCTTAGAAAAGAAATACTCTAGGTCATTTGATTAGTGACAAACCTAGTAGTTCTTCTTGTGAAGACGGGGAGCTCGAAGACTCTTCTTTTGAGAGCCCTATTTTCGGAAACTTCATCTTTGAAAACTTGAAAATTAGTGAAGAAAGCACTCCTAATCTTTTGGTAGTGCCAGAAATGGCAACTTTGAAAGCTTTGTTAAATCCAACTAGGACCTCTCGTCCGTCATGTATCAAGTTAGCTGAAACTGAGGCAAATTATGAACTAAAACCTGGGACCCTACATATGCTCCCAATCCTTTTAGGGAAATATAATGATAACCCCTATTTTCATGTTAGGGAGTTTGAGGAAGTTTGTAATACTCTAAAAATTAAAAACCTAGATGATGATGCTTTGAAACTTAGGTTATTCCCATTTTCCCTAAAAGATAAAGCCAAAGCTTGGCTATATAGTTTTCCTTCCGAGTCAATTGAAACCTATGACCAACTTACAGCTGCCTTTTTACAGAAGTTTTTCCGTAGGCATAAAACATCGTCTATCAGGACGCATATCTGTACTTTTTCTCAACAAGAGGGAGAATCTCTATATAGGTATTTGGAAAGGTTCAATGACTTGTTATCTCAATGTCCTCACCATGGTTTAGAGAAGGTTAGGCTAGTTCAGATCCTTTATGAGGGTTTAGATTATTCGACAACTACCATAGTTGAGTCTTTGTGTACTTGTGGGTTTGAAAATAAAACTGTTGATGAAGCGATGACATTTTTGAATGAAATCTCCGAAAATACCTACCAATGGAAAAATAATAGGGATCCCAAGAAAACCATTCTTCTAGGTAGAGGAACTGTTAATAGGGTTGAAGGATCTTTTGAATCAGATAACAAAATAGCAACCATAGCTAAAAGGTTGGAAATTTTAGAATTAAGTCGAACTAGTGGTAGAGTAGAGCCTTTTTGGGAAGGACAGACTACTGAAGAACAAGCCCGTGCTCTTTATAATAACACTAGATTTGAGAACCATTAAAAGTTTGACCCATATTCAGAAACCTATAACCCTGTTTGGAAAAGCCATCCAAACCTTTCTTGGTCCAAGGGCCAGAGTCAAGGTCAGACTAGTAACTCTCAGATTATTCCCCCAAGTTTTGGCTATGCTAAGAATCCTTCAGGACCAACATAGTTTCTGATTCCTTCAGATAAGAAAATCACGAGTTTAGAAGATTCTCTCGCCTTGTTAACTCGAAGCACTATAGATTTTTAGCAATCGGTTTCCCAAGGTCTAGATGAAAATAAAAAGATGGTCCATGCTAACTCTCAGGCTATTTCCGAGTTAAAAAACCAAGTTAGTCAGATAAATGATACTTTGAGAGAAAAAGGCAAGTTCCCTAGTCAACCACAGCCCAATCCTAGAGGAGTCCATCAAATATCTTTAGTTGGTGAGAAATCATCAAACCATGTGAACTCTATAACAACCCTTAGGAGCGGTAAAACGGTAGACAATAAGGTATCCATGCCTAGTGGACATACTGTAGTTCCACCTTCTACTCCCCAAGAGGAACCCGTAGCTGAGGAAAATGAAACAAATTATAAGGAGTCCCAAGGAATTCCTTATAGGACTATCTTTGTTCCTAGATCCCCATATGCACAGTTGTTAGCCCCAACAAAAAAGGAGTCGACTTTCAACGAGATAATGGATATATTTAAGCAGGTGAACATTAGCATTCCTTTGTTAGAAGCAATTAGGAAGATGCTTGCTTATGCAAAGTTCCTTAAATATCTTTGTACACGAAAGCGTAAGCTTAATGTCCAAAAGAAATCCTTTTTAGCTTGTCAAGTAAGTTCCATTCTTCTGAACCAAACACCCCCTAAGTATAAGGACCCTGGATGCCCCACCATATCTTGTGCGATTGGTAATCACATGGTCTATAAATCTTTACTTGACTTAGGAGCTAGTGTTAACTTACTCCCGTATCGTGTATACACCCAGCTAGATCTTGGTAAGTTGAAACCGACTAAAATGACACTTCAATTAGCTGATAGGTCTGTCAAAGTACCTCGTGGTGTCATAGAGTATGTTCTGATTGAGGTTGATAATTTTATCTATCCAGTGGATTTTGTTGTTCTAGACACCCAGCATGTTCAGGACCCAAGTGCTCAAATCCCGGTGATTTTAGGTCGCCCATTTTTAGCCAAAACTAATGATGTCATCAATTATAGGACCGGGATTATGAGAATATCCTTTGGTAATATGACCACTGAACTAAATGTATTTAATTTTACTAGACAACCTTATGAGAATGATGATTTAGAAGAAGTGAATATGATTAGCACTTTAGTTCAGGATAATTGGCATGACAATTTACTGAGAGATTCTTTAGATAAATTTGAGGAAACCATTCTCTTAGAACAGATGTGTGATCAATCTTTAGAAGAAGCCCTTGAGTATTTTAAAGACTTTGAGGATCCAAAAATTCAAGCAATAGTTAGAGGTTTGTTTGTGAGTAGTGAAAACCCTAAGTTTGGGGATAGTGATGGTTCTTGTGATTGTCGCGTATCCCTAATTAAAGTCCCTAACTTGGGACTCGAGCCTTGTGCATCTGATATTTTACTTGATTTTATTCAGACTCCGCAACCCGATCCTCCTGATACTGTCCAGGAGGTGACCCAGGTATTAGAGGCCAGTATTTCAGATGAATCTCTTTATCAAGACACATATATGAAGCTTCGTTATTTTCCCCAAATAAACCCAGTTGTCTTGACTGAAACCTTAGATGAGGATGTGCTCCTTCTATTCATTTTTCTAAATCGGTGCAGTTGTCTCATATTTATGTTAGCCTTATTCGGTCTTATGGACCCACAATTGTTTTGACTATTGGTATACGACTTTGGAAGGTGACAATTCTTTTTGAGGTATTTTATGTCTAGCTTATGCTTACGGTAATATCCTTCCTTATTTCTTTTTACATCCATCAAGTGGTAACAGTTTTTTCTTGTTCATGCTTTTAATTTCATCTTTAGAACATTGAGGACAATGTTAGATTTAAGTTTGGGGGTGGGGAAGAAACTTTTTGTTAGATTTTAGTTACAATAAATAAACTCCAGAGCCTAGAAATTTATGTTTATTAAGGATGGCACTAACCAATCGAAGTGGATGGAAGCATTTTGGTTGTAGGAGTTGAGGAACCAATCTGATTAGATGGAAACATCTAAAGAGTCTATTCATAAAAGCACAGAGCTCAGGTGTTAGAAAAAGAAAACATGGTAGTTTCGCCATATCCTCGTGATGGAAACATCGAAAGAATCCTGATCACTTCTTTTATTTTTATTTTTACCATTGCTAGGGTGAAATAGAGTGACTGAGATACCCAAAAAACAAAAAAAATAAAAAAAAATTGAGACCAGACCACTAGACCAATCGGAATAAATATAATAAAGTCGACCACTGGTACACTTGTATATGCCAGCTGAGTTGACCTAGAGTTAGGATTATCGACACCTGGTCCCCTTGTATATGTTAGTGTGTTGATATTAGTCCAGACCAGTATCTCAGTCCATTAGGATAGGTTCACCTTAGTCAACATCATCCACGTTTTTCTACATCCATCTTCTTAATCTATCCATGTGATTGGTTGACTCCGGTTTATGATGTCCAGAAACTATCTGAGTAGGGCTCTGTCACTTTATATGAATTTTAGTATGCTTGAGTGCAAACTCGTGTACAACAATTGGAATTTATCATAAGGGTACTTCCTCCTGTAGTCAATAAGTATGCCAACCAAGGAGATTCTTTAGTGCCTTCCAAGGTTCTCTGTGTAGATAGCTAGGGTCTGGAGTAAAGGTTTTGTGGGTACACCTCTGGTAAACCCTTCGGAGACAACACTCCGCCACTAGGGCCACCTAGCGGTTTAACGGCTTGTTGCACGTGCTAAGTGTAGTCATTTTATTTTCTAGATTAAATTTTCTCGAGGAATAGCAAATAAGTTTGGGGGTATTTGATAGACACATTTTTGTGTCCGAATTATCCTAAATGTCTCTATTGCTAGTGCTTGATTTTGTGCTTATTATGGTGTTTTTATGTTTGTGTAGGTGTTTTTGGAGAGATACACTTGTGTGGAAAATGTTGCTTAAAAAGTGCTATTTGGACCCCCGGAGAAAAGTACTAAAGGCACCCTCACTTTGGATAAGGGCACCCCAGGCACCCCAACTGATAAAGGAGCCCCTGTTTTGGATCGGGGCACTTCATCCTCTCCATTTCAAATTCTGGAACTTGGCGGGAAGTTTTGTTCTTCACTGGCAGAATTTAGGTTTTGCATTTTGGGCGTGCTAGAAGGAGATTCAATAGCTCTAATTGCACGGGAAGGCTTGACTGAGATTAACAGACATGGTATGGGCTTTTGTTCGAATTAAATTGGGCTAGGTTGATTGCGTTGAAGACAACAGAGGCATGTGAGTTTCACAGGATTGTTTTACTCTTTCCCGTGTTTATCAGTGGTTGGCTTGTATTGGGACAAGTCTTTACTGAATCCGTGTTGTGTTTGGAGTGAGTGAGCACGAATCTACAGCTGCAGAAGCAAGAAAGGAAAGGAAATTATCCGGAGAATATTTTCATTGACTGCCGAGTATTGGGAAGATTTTTTGGATTAATGAGGAGTTATTTTTGGTCCAAAGGTATATAAATAGGTTGCGCGCTAGGGTCTAGTAGAAGGGTTACAGAGTGATTGGGGAGACAACAGAGAAAAGAAACGAGAGTTGGATAAATCTGCTGCTGCTACCATTGAAGAGAGCTCGAAGAACATTAGATTGTAGAAGACATTCGTTCACGCTACAGTGACAACGACATAGGGTGTGGGGTCGTAGAGCTACATTGACAGTGACATTTCGTCTCTATCGTTCTTTGTAACATATTAGTTTTCCACAAACATAATTGTTACAAACCCGGTTTTTCATCTTTTCCTACATATTCATCTTTGTAAGCACATTTGGAGCAATGAAATCGAATTTTGAGCGTGTTTCCATCATGATGAGTTAAAACCAATCCTTGGGGTAATGGATGAAGCCGTTGTTTTGGTAAAAGTGATACATTTCTACTTTTAATTAATTATAACAACTCTATTATGATTTTTGAAGTGAACTAAAATTTGATCATATGATTTTGATTAGTTAGGTGTATTTTCTCTTGATAGAATATGCTTTCTTTAGTGTTTTGATATTCTATGCTTGGACTAACAACTATTCTTCTGAAAATCTACATGTCTAGGCAACATTACTAGAATCAATTTGAATGTTGAGTTGCATAATTATTTTTTTATTAAATCACTAATATCGATCAACGGTGGAATCCTAGCCCCAACCTCTCCATAATTTTTACAAAACTTTATTTTGAGTTGTTATATTTTTGCTTTAAAAATTTAAGTCTAAAAAATCTTCCTTCACAAGTCTTAACGAACCTTTTACTACAACATCAGTGAAAATAACCATCAATTTTTGGCGCCGTCGACACGGAGTTCTCTTTAGGCTAGAGTTTTTAGATTTTTTTTTTAGGTTTTCTTTTTTATTTTATTTGTTCTACTTTACGTTTTTGGGTTTTTGTCTTTACATTACAGATTTTGGAATTTGGAGCACAAGGAAAATTTGCCAAAGCTTTTGGTGAATACTTAAAAGACTTGGAGTAAAAGGCAAAGCGAAAGGAGCGAAAGAAGAAGATTTTTTTATTATTATTATAAAAAAGAGATGAAAAAAAAAAGAGTTTTTTTTTTTTAGATTGTATTTGGGTTTCCCTATTCTTGTAATTTTATTTTCCTTTTGCACTTTACTTTTTGGACTTTGGACTTTAAACTTTGGGACATTATTTTTAAACTCTACGGAAGGGTAGTTTAAATATTAAACTATTTGCAGAGAAGGACGGTGATTACGATATCACCTCGGCCCCTCGGGATCGTACATGACATAGGATTCGTGGCCCGAGTCGACTACAACGGTTCATCCCCCGTCTGGAACGTGAGGTAAGTTTGTCGAAACACTCGTGAATCCCTTGTCAGCGAGTTACTGTATTCCTTCGTTTGACTCCCCAATGTTCGCTTAATTAAATAAAATTACATATGTTTAAAAGTAAGCGTTTTACATTGCCACATTTTTCACTAATGAGAAGCAGTATTGGGTGGAACAACAACTACAAAGAAGGGGTTGAACTTTAAACCCCTTAAGGATTTCAAAAAAAAATTCGAAAGGAAAAGCCACATTTTTCCATATTCTCCATTCAGCCAAAGATCTTGTTAACATCTCAGCATCAATTTCACCTCTCAGTAGATATTGATTTACTTGTATGGTTAAAGATACAAACTTGTATCAAACCGATATTCTATGTCGCATATTGAACGACGACTCGGATTACGAGTGTCACTGCAGAACCCATCGTGAATAACCGCCCATAAATTCACCAATGGATAGTTTTCCGAAGCAAGCTGAGTAGATAAAAAAAAACATAGTTTCTGCAAATAGATTCATCTTCTTCTTTAGCATACAGAACTCACCAAAATAACCGGGGTCGAGACATGTTCATAACAATTGAGGGAGAGTGAAGAATGTGTGAATTTAGAGTTGAATGTGTGAATTTAGAATGCGTGTATTTATAGATTTTAAAAAATATAGCCGTTGGATGAGAACTCTTCGAAGCTTTTCAGATTAAGCCATTGGCGCTATTGATAATGACTCCGGCGCTTTAAGTTCTAACGCGCGTTAGGTATGTGAACGATGGCGTTTTTGCTTCTGACGCCATCGTTTTTTTGAATGACGCGAGTCTTTACACCAAACGCGCGCCGGAAGTTCCATATCAATGTTCAAACCATCATATTTGTTCATTTGAACATCCATTTTTCAAGTTTGTTCATTCCATAGTGGGAGAAAAATGAACAAACTTCAAGTTTGTTCATCCCATAGGAAATACTCTTAGCAACCAACTTCTTTGAGTGAGCCCAACGTCTTGAACCAAACAAGTGAAAATCAAGTCTCAAACTTAGTAATTCAGAAATGAGATTCCTCTAAAACAATTTTTTGGGGACCAGGATCATGATTTGATTAGGCCAACTTATAAGCATGGTTCCCTTATACTTAAAAGGGGTGTCCTAAAGTTAGGAAAATACTAATTACCCTTTATCCTAATTTAAAGAACTCGAAATTGGGGTACACCCAATCTAATTGAAGAACGCGCAGTTTGGGGATACCCAATCTAATTGGGGGATATAGCTACATGACAAAAACGGTGTCCCAATAGAAATTCTGGGTGACCCCCTATGTAATTATTTTTTACTTCCTAATCTAGCCCTCACTTATCCTAATTAGTGATTTATTTTAATTAGTAAAAATGTTAAGTATTAGTTATAAGATTTAGTTAGTGTTTTTATTTGTTTTTGGGTGAGCGAGGTGAGTGTAAAAGGAGGGAAAATAATTTAGGAAGGAATTTTTTTGATGAAAATGGATGATGATTGTGAAGAGAGAATTGTTGCTGCTGAATCTTTAGCTCAACTACAACAACAAGCATATCTTCAATCTTCGGTTAATGATAACAACTCACAATTGCAAGTTTTTGTGGAACCAACACCCTTGAATGATGATTTTTACGAGCAAGGATAGTTGTTTGAAGAACCTACATAAGAAACTAAACTTGCACAGCATACAAGCATCCCCAACACAGGTAAAGCTTCTAAGAGGTTAAAAATTGGATTTTTTTCTTTAAACCCGCCATTTTTTCATCTGAAAAACCTATGTACCGGCATTGACGATGTATGAATGCAATGCCGGAACTCTAATACCGTCATAGTATTTATCGAATGACCATGACGGTAGTAGAGTATCCCCCATTTCAAAGCCAAAACCGGCATAGAATTCAAACAAAGAACTATGTCGGTACTGCATGAAAAACATACAGGAAGCAGTGCCTTCCAAAGTTAAATACCGGCATAGAAAAGTTAATTAAAAAGAATGCCGGAACTGCAAGTCTTGTCAGAAATAAAAACAATTAAATTGCCGGAAGTGATGAAGACCATGCCGTAATTGATAAAGACCATGCCGGAAAATGGTGCCGGCATGCTTGATAAATAACATTCAATGCCATAACTAGGTGCCGGCATGCTCGATAGAAATCTATCAATGCCGGTACTCAAGTGATTTTTTTCAAGTTTATGGATACTTTACATCATGTGTCGGTTGAACACAGCTGGGAGGGGATATGCACCCTGGAACCCTCCAGACCACCTGCTTAAAATACAACTTTTGTACCGACATCGTAATCAACCTAAATTATATGCCAGTATTGATAACAAATTCCAAGGGTTTTCCTGTGTACTTAAAGTGGACTGACGGCATACACGAATAAATTCAAATCAATGCCATGACATACTACCAGCATTGAAGTCAACCTAAAATTAATGCCAGGACAGAACATTCATTTTCAGGTGATTCTGTAACTCAATACCGGCATATCATTCATACTAAAATCATTGCCGTAACTAAATACTGGCATTGTATTCATTATAGATTGAATGCCGTAAACTAGTACCGGAATTGTATTCATACTAAAATCAATGTTGGCACTCTCTGAAACTCAACTTTGGGGTTCGCAATTCTGACGATTCAAACCCAAACCCACTGCTATAAATCGATTTTGACTTCGATTGGGCATCTGATTTCTTTCTTGGATGCATGGTTATGATTCGGGTAGGTTAATCGATGAAGAAATTGTTGAATCATCATCGACAAAGAACTGATGAAGAACGATGAAGAAAAAGATGGAAGCATATTTTTTTTTCTAAAACCTAAACCTAGCACTATCGGAACGAAATGGGGGATATAAGAATTTGGTTTTTGGTTTTTGATTTTAAAGTTTTAGGGGAATTTGGTATTTTCATAATAAAAAAGTCACCCCTTATCAGCCACCCCCGGTTGGGGGAAGTAATCAGTATCCCCCAATTGCGCGTTTAATTTAAATTATAACTAACCTAATAACCACCTAATCTAATCATATATATCTAATCCAAATAAATCATTAGCTAAATCAAAAACAAAAACGTGAGCAGTGGATTTTTAGTTTCGAAAAAAAATATTTATTCTTTTATTCTTCCCTCTTTTTGTGAGGTTCCTCGTTCGATTGAAATCTCATCACTTTTTCAAAAAAAAAAAAATTATTGAAAAAAAATAAGTAGAGATCATCAAAATAAGGTTTCAATGGAAATTACAGTAGCTTGTTTGGTTAGGAGTAGTTTAAAAAAAAAACAAGTTTGTTAACCGAACATTCTGAAACCAATAACATGAAGGACACTTCGGCTATAACTATTTTTTTTAAACCGAATTCTTGTACAAAATAACAAATGCTAAGTTCGGTTGGTTTGCAAAAAAAAAAAAAATCTAACCAAACTCCTTTCTGAAAACAAATATGTTGTGTTCGGTTGGTTAGGTTAATTGGAAAAATTTGTCCCCTAACCGAACTCTTATATAGGACAACAAATGCTGAGTTCGATTAGTTCGCAAAATATCTTTATGAACCGAAACCTTCTCTGGAAACCAATATGTTGAGTTATGTTGATTAGGTTTGTTAGAAATTTGTTCCCTAACCGAACTCTTGTATAGAACACCAAATGCTGAGTTCGGTTGGTTCGCAAAAATAAAATTGCTAACCGAACCCTTCTCTAAAAACCAATATGTTGAGTTCGGTTGGTTAGGCTAGTTGGAAAATTTTTTCCCTAACCGAACTCTACTCTACAAACACATATGTTGAGTTCGGTTTATTCGAGAATTTTTTTTCCTAACCAAACTTCACTCTGAGAACTCTTCTATTAAGTTCGGTTTAGCCGAAAATTTATGTTGGAAACCAAACATTACTCTATATACTCTAGAATAAATGTTCAGCTACCTGTCTCGGAACCCAATAGCCAAACAAAGCAAAAACTCCATTAAAGCAAATTTTGGCTACTAGTTCTTCAGATATGGCAGCCGAATTTGTTTGACTTGGCCGAAATTTACTTCAAAATTTTTCATTTTTAGGAAAGTTTTGGCCAATTCAAGCAACATTAACGAATACTTGAGGGGATGAAGATTCTGATTTGGAGGTGCTATCATCACTCGAGTCACTCATTTCATATTCATCCATCTCAAAAAATGTCTATTTTCTTTAGGTGACCATGATTTGATAAGGCCAACTTCCCTATACTTATAAGCGGTGTCCTAAAGTTAGGAAAATACTAATTTACCCTTTATCCTAATTTAAATTATAACTAACCTAATAACCACCTAACCTAATCATATATATCTAATCCAAATAAATCATTAAGCAAATTCAAAAGCAAAAACGTGTGCAACAGATTTTTAGTTTCGAAAAAAAAAAATTCTTTCCTTTTTCCCTATTTTCGCGAGGTTCCTCGTTCGATTGAAAACCCCGTCATTTTTAAAAAAATTGAAAAACAATGAGTAGAAATCATCAAATAGGGTTTAAATGGAAATTACAGTAGCTTGTTCGGTAAGGGGTAATTTAATAAAAAAAAACAAGTTTGATAATAGAACATTCTGAAACTAAGAACACGAAGAACACTTTGGCTATAAATATTTTTTTTTCTAAACTGAAATCTTATATGAAACAACGTATGCTGAGTTCGGTTGGTTCGCGAAAAAAATAAAATAACTGAAATCCTATGTAAAAACAAATGTGTTGTGTTCGGTTAGTTAGGTTTAATTGGAAAAATTTGTCCCCTAACATAACTCTTGAATAGGAAAGCAAATGCTGAGTTCGGTTGGTTCGCAAAAGTTCTTTACTATCTGAACCCTTCTCTGAGAACCAATATGTTGAGTTCGGCTGATTAGGTTAGTTGGAGAAAAATTCCCCTAACCGAACTCTTGCATAGAACATCAAATGCTGAGTTCGGTTGGTTCGCAATTATTATTTTTGCTAATCGAACCCTTCTCTAAAAGCCAATATGTTGAGTTCGGTTGGTTATGATAGTTGGAAATTTTCTTTCCTAACCGAACTCTACTCTGCAAACACATATGTTGAGTTCGGTTTATTCGAGGAAATTTTTTAGTAACCGAACTTCACTTTGAAAACTCTTATGTTGAGTTCGGTTTAGCCGAAAATTTATGTTGGAAACTAAACATTTCTCTGTATACTCTAGAATAAAAGTTTGGCTACCTATATCGGAACCCGATAGCCGAACAAAGCAAAAACTCCATTAAAGGAAAATTTCGTCTACCTACGTCTTCGGAAACATTAACCGAACTTCATTTCCAAATAAGTTCGGCTACTTGTTATTCATATATGGAAGCCGAACTTGTTTGATTTAGCCAAAATTTACTTGAAAAAATTTCATTTTTAGGAAAGTTTTGGCCACCTCAACAACATTAACGAATACTCGAGGAGATGAAGGTTCTGTTTCGGTGGAGCTATCACCACTGGAGTCACTCGTTTCATATTCATCCATCTCAAAAAATGTATATTTTCCTCCTTCTTATTCTTATTATTGTTGTAAAAAAAATTTTTTATTAATTTAACCTCACTAATTAAGTTAACTTAATCATTCAACTAACCAGTACACTAATTAATAATTCACTAACTAAGCATTCTACAAACTTAATTAGGAAAGGTAATTTTGATATTTACAAAATATTTGGATAAATGGTGGCTTAGATTTACTTCAAAATGTCTTACCCAAAATAAAATCATGGTCCCATCACTAGTGGAAAAATAGTTATATAAGACATTATGAAACGACACAAAATAGGTATCGAGATACAAAAAACTAAAATAACATATGGAACGTGTCCTTGACTAAAGTCAATACGTCGTTGTGACTAAATTTTAATTGACTTGTACAACGACGTTCAAGGAGTCTAGTTTCTGTGGTCCCACGCAAAAATCTTATCTCTACACTGAAGCAGGGAGAGAAAAACACTTTTTTGGTTTTCTCCTCTCTCTTCCTCCACTATCCTCTCTTATGCAGTTTCTTTCTGAGAGAAAAAAAACTCTCTACTTCTCTTCTCTTCTCTTCTTTTATTGCATCTTCATCTCTAAAGAATTAAAAGGTGGTGATCTTTAACCTTAATTTTTCGTTGCCAATCAAAATTATAGACGAAAGCTTAGTCTCTGTGAAATAATAACCCTAGACTTTCTTTTTATTTGCTGATATTTGGGGGTTTTGGTGTTTACAAATCTTTGTTGGTGATTAAAGGTGTTTCTTACCCAGATAATAACCCGATTTTTTAGATCTAGGGTTTTAATGATTCTGCAAGATTTTTCATACTCTGATTTTTATAGGGATTTCGTTTGTTTGTGGTTTTCTAATGATTTTCTGGTTATTTTACTAATTGGGGGAGAAAAACAAGAAGAAGTTGGTTTCAGTGGTGATGAAGATTACTCAACCATGGCTGAACAGGTATTGCATCTCACCGATCTTGCAATCTTCATCTATCTCATTTCGTTTTGATTTTGATTTTGATTAGCTTTATACAAACCTAATATATATATATATATATATATATATATATTGGATTTTGATGTAAGGCTTAAAGTTTTTATTTTCTATTTTAGGTTTGTAAACCCTCTTTATTGACTGTCGATTTCAATTGGGTTCGTTTTTTATTTTTTGACATGAACACACAAAGAGGATTATTTGAAGCAACTTAAGGTATTTTATTGGTGAGAAGAACAAAATCTTTCAATTGAATGATGTTATTTTCAATATGTTTATTTGCATTCTTATTATTACTGATTCAGTGATTTGTTTTATGTAGCTCAAAAGTATCTAAAAATGGAGAAATTTGGAAGTGTAATCAAGTTGGTTTGGGATTCAAGACTCCTAAATAACCTATTGAAGGTATGTGGACTTTGTTTTCATTGTAAGGTAGTTAACTGACCTTTTGAAACAATATTTGTTCTTTCTTTGGTTTGTTTGACATGGTAGATCCAATATTTCTAATACCAGCAATTTTTTTTACCAAAGTCTGATGTTTGATTGTTTTACCAGCCTTTTGACACCTATGATGCTTTCTATCAAATCAAAGGAAAGTCTAGTTTTCTATGTTCACAATTTGAATGTGTTATAATTTAGAAAGTTAAATATTGTTTGCGCTATTATCGACCTGGTTTTAATTATTGTTAGCGGTATTGTCAACTTGGTTTTAATGCCACAAAGTTTTAGCTCATGATATGGCTACACTAAAGTTAAGTTTTATCTCATGTAACTTGGTTTTATTACAGGTAGTTGAAATTCAAAGTCATCTACAATTGCTGATGCTATATTTTTGTTTGCTTAGTGTGCGTGCACTTGTATGCAAACAAGGAGACTTGCATTAATTTTTGTACGTGTTTTATACAAAATGGGTCTTGATAGTTACCTGTTTTTCAAGAGGAAAGTTGTACCTAAATATGTAGGTGTGATCTAATAATTGGTCTGGTGTGTTCTTTCCTTGCAAGTGTATGGTTGGGGAAGAGGAGAACACGGGAGGTTTGGGTTCGGAGATGACAACAGCAGTAAAATGGTGCCTCAGAGGGTTCAACTTCTTGTCGGAGAACACATAATCTAGGTGCTTCAAGTTCAAAATACTATAGCACTCATATGAATTATCCCTGCATTAGCTCAATCTTCTTATGTTAATTCCTAGTAAATCATGTATAGGTTTCTGCCATTTTTTAACTATATTATATCTTTACAGGTTTCCTGTGGCGGCACCCACTCTATTGCATTAACTCGTGATGTACGAATGTTCACTGTATGTAACCTACACAAAAGTTGATTTTTTTTCTTTTTACTGCTCTTGGAACCTCCAAGGCACTTACGAGATAGAAACAAAAAAATTAAGTGGAAACCACCTGTAAATAAATAGAAACCTGGCAAAAATCTATTAGGTGTTGTTAACCTCCTATACCATATACTAAAATCTTAATCTCTGATCTATGTCAATACTTTCCAGATCTGAACTTCGCTTACTATTTGATTTGATTTTAAATTTTTGAGGTTTGAAGATGAAAATCATGAAGATAGTTGCACCAAATTCAGTAGTAGAGAAACAAATCATGTGACTCTTGATGATTACTTAGAAGATTATTATGACAACAACATATGAAGATTTCTTCTTCAATAGAGGCCATCAATAGTTAATTGGATAATCGATGCAAGTCTAGTTTGTAAGTAGTATTTAATTTTAGTGTAATCAATCCCTAATATCTTTAGTGCAGTACATTAACAAATGAACTAAATTGTGCATGAATCAAGTGTGAGGGGGGAGATAAAGTTAGATACGGTGTTCTTATGTGTAAGCCTCATGGACAGTTTAATAGGCCATGGATTCTTTAGAAGCAAAATGAAGCTTCATTTGCTTGGAATTTCTTGCCTCACCTTATCTACAAGAATAGAAGAAAATTAGACTATAACTGGTAACTATTATTCACCTGGATTACTCAGTCATACATAGTCTGCAATTGATATGTGTCTATATGCATTATAAGTCAAAAGACATTCCATATTGGAGAGATATGTATAGCAGGTGTGAAGTTGTTGCAATGGAGTGGTTTAGTCCAAGAGATCCCAACTTCCAATGTTTTGTGCTCACCACTTACAACTTCATATGGTATTGTTTCCTTCTCATCCTTTCTCTAGATTATATTCTTCAATTTGCTAGTGGGACGTACTGCACCCATCTTCGCCCAATCTGGCCTACTCCTGATCATCTTGTTTTATCCCCTGATTCTGTAAGGTTTGTTGTTTCTCATTGTCACAACTGAGACTGTTAAGTGCCAAATTTTGTTAGGTTCTATCTGTAAGCAATATCGGATGAGGTGATGGACGATGCAATTATGTCTTTGTTGTACCCTGATCTGCTGTGCTACTATTCATCAACTATTGCTTCCTTTTTTCATTCTTTCATCCTTGACATCCAATCAGAACTACTCCTGCTAATTCATCATGGAGGTATGGTTATATATCCTCCTAGTTAAAACTCCTAACAGAACTATTGGTATCTACATGTGGGTTATGAGTCTCTCCTTCAAAATTGAGGATTGAGTATATGTATGCAAATTGGTGGGTTAACAGAGAAACACTTATGGTGTTGGGGTGGATTATTAAAAACAAAAAAAAAATAGTTATATTTTAGATGTATTCTGGTTTGATGTGTGAGTTCTGTTTCATCTTGTTAATTTGAAGACGCATCCCATGTTGGATATTGATAGTAACTAAGATAGTAAAATAATCTTCATATGTCATATATAGATTGTTCATTTGTTTCTTTAAACATGTCACCTTGCACTTCTTTCCAAGTTTTCATAAATGCATGATGTAAGCTTCTATTACTCATGCCATATTTTAATGTGGTTTTTTCCAGTTGGGGAGCCTGATTTTCTTTATCCAAGTGATGCTACCCATTGACAGTGGGATAAAAGTTACAAGATAACTTCTATAGCTGCTACTTAGTATCAAACTGCTCTCATCTTGAGTGAGCCCAAGCGGAAACCTGGAGATGAAACCTAAGAAACGCCATGGACATCTGCATTTCTAAGTATCTATGCTAAGGTGATTGACATTTATCCTAATTCAGATATTCTCATAATTTGTGTAATACTATTTTGTTTATCATTTTATAAAGTCACTTGCATCATAGAATTTCGGTTAGGGAAACCATTGCAAGAGTTGCAGCTGGATATCTTGCCAAGAAGATCTTAAAGTTGTTAAATATATACAAGGTGCTGCATTTTTATATTGTGAGTCTTACTAGTTACATGGCTTTATTATAGATAACTACATGCCTACACTAAATGTTGGAAGTAGCATCCGATCTCAGTCTACAAGTAGCTGGCCGGCTCCCTTGCTCTATACTATTGCAGGTGTACACCCTTCTGCAAGTCCACACACTCTTCTTCTAGTCCACGTTCAAGGAATATTTTTCAGTTGTCTTTATGAACCTTAAAACTTACATATGACTTGTATTAGTATGCATGAGTTCAAGATTTGTTTACTTCTTCTTTTGTGATTTTGATTCTAACTGTTAACTGTTAACTGAATTCAGTTATGGATTGTGTAACTAATATAAAAAGTTTTTATTTGAATTGAGTAATTTGAGTATCGAATGATTTTATTTCACCCAGATCAAACACCGACAAGCTGAACCAGTTTTGAATTCAGATGATTTTTTTTTTCTAATATAAAATTAATTCTACGACACCTATCGACTGTAGTATATTGCGACAATTCCAAAGCATCATTTCTTTCGAGTCAATCTGAAGTGTCGTTCCAAAAAAAGACACTGAATCTACGGCACTTTCAGCTGCGGCTGAAAAGTGTCTTATAACTGGCTTATACGACACTTTCAGATTATCTTAAAACGGCTTTTTTCCACTAGTGCATGGTCCCATGAAAATCATTCTTCCTCTGGTTCCCTGGAGACTGGGTTGCACATATGCGGACGCGGACACGACACGGATGCGGACACTACAAAATTCTCAAAAATTAGGACGCAGACACGTATATACATAATTTATTTATATATTATTTTTATACACAATCATTTATTTATACAGCAACGTCAAGTGTTTCGATCCTAAAAATTAGAAATGATGTTACATGTGTATAAATTTCAAAAGAAAAATAAAAGATCGTTTGTTTATACACGTCGAAGGTCAATCAATCAATCACTATTAAACACATGGCACAATCAAAATGCATTCTTAGATCAACACATATCCAATCAAAGGTATACGTGATATCATTTCCAATGACAAAACCCTAATAAAGACCTAAATGATTAATCTAAATGTTTCTCTTTCTTCGTTTAGTTAATAATAGTAAAAATAAAGGAAGAAGTTTAAAACCCGATTCATCAGTACGTCCAAACCAGACGCGCACGAAAAGCACATATTGATTCGTTGGACACGCATTCTGTGTCCGACGCAAGTCAGATGCGGACAGGCTCAAAAAATGCAACATCCGTGCAACCCAGCTTGGAGACAACAAATTAATTGTTAAGTATGAATTCAGTTCTTCCAACCAAACAAACAATTTTGACATATCAAAGCAGCTGCTAGTTGATCTTAAGGTGATTTTTGGTCCATGTTCCGACGAGGAGGAGGCTGATGCTCTTGGTAAATCTTGTCAGGCTCTAGTTATAGTTAAAAGGGCCAATTATAGAATGGTCATAGTTTTTGTAATTCGCTCACAAAATGATGATACTTTTGTATTTCGTTCACAAAATGGTGATACTTTTGTATTTCGTTCACAAAATAGTCACACTTCCATCCGATTTACACTTTTAAATAAAACGGTGTTAACATTTCCCAAAATACCCTCCCTCAAAATACTCTCCACATTCTACTAATTGGTTGATGTGGTGGTGGTGGAAGCTTAAGAATCTTTGCTAAACTCCATAGGGGAAGCGATGAACTCTTTGGGTGAATGTGGTGTAACGATCCTGAATGCGTTCTAACAATATATAAGCGGCGACCACCACCTACAAATAGCACCACCTTCAAAAAATTATAATGAAAGCAAAATTTGAAATTATATATGGAAGAATAATATGAAGGATACGTAAGTAATTTTATTAACATATTTAACTGTGAGCTTAACTCCATATTTAACAGAAGTATGACTATTTTATTAATAGTTTGCAATATTATGACTGTTTTACAAATCGGGGCTTAATAGTGCGACTTTTTTGCAATATTTCCTAGTTAAAACTAAAGAGGCTCTCATCCACACGTCATATCATTCTTAGAGGAAGGGGGGCCCGGGACATGACATAGGTAGAGTTGTCAGAGTCTTCTTTGGTTTGTTGTAGACTTGTAGTGTCAATAGTGGTGACACTGTTTTTGTTTGATAAAGTTGTTGAGTCTTCTTTCCTTGGTTGGTTAGTTCTGATGAAGCTGTTTCATTCCAAGGAACCGAAAAAAGATAACCCGGTACTTCAATTAAATGTTCACTAATAAGGAATTGAGAGTTAAACGGACATGAGCAGAAATCGTATTAAAGTTTTATTATGGCACACAGTTCCATGTGAGGGGACAGACACGACCCGGCACGTCCATGGTGTATCTCGTTTATCACGGGCTGTCAGCACTCCCCAAGAATCTAGAGTGGACCTTTAAACTTTAAAAAACAATAAAGAAAGCGGACTTCAAATCTCGCAGATCTCAAAATTAATTACAGAATCAAACAATCATACAAACAAATCATTTTAACAAAATCAGATTTGATTTAATCAAAATCTAGTGATTCATTGTAAAAAAATCCAAATCTGTTTGTAATAATAACCATAAGAACTTTAAAGGGCACGGCAAAAACATCCGATTAATATTTGCACCTGAACATAAAATGAAACCATGTATACATTGATTTATTAAGTTTTACATATCATTGCTGCGTCAAATTCTACGCATTTGATAATCATTTTACATTCAGTAATCAATCATTCAATCCCAAGAAGCAAAACAATAAGAAGGAAATGAAGAAATCAAGAAATGAAACACCTTATGGGACTTCAATTCAATCTTGATTGGTTTCATGTGGTGGAGGATGAGTCAAGTCTTTCTTTTGACTACCCACAACTGATGCAAGAAAGAAAACCCCGATGACTTCTATACCTTCTCATTTCAACAACTTGATTACTACCATTACCACCGTCGCGAACACTTCGAGAACCCGAAAATTGATCCACTGATTTATATCTCCGATGAAGACTACCGCCTTCTCGATTCGTATCCGCCGCTACCACCACCGTACTTCTTTCAGGTTGTGCTGTAAGATACGGTAATTGATGAGTGATAGAATCGGCACTGTAAAAGTCAGCTATGTTGTAATCAGGATTAGATAGAGATTTGTACTGACGGCCAGTTTTGTTTCTCTTTATTGCCTTGTACACCAGTGGTATCAAACCCTCCATTAAAATTATCAAGATTTTATTCGTTTCTTGCAGGAGTCTAATCTGTCTAGCTATATGAATAACCGAAGAAGAAGAAGAAGATGGATTGGTTGAAGTGTGGGTTTGGATTAACTAGGGATGGCTTCTGGTTTTAGGCAAAACAAAGTATTTGAAATGATGACTTTGTGTTGAAGGAAGAAACTTCTTGTGAAGAAAGTAATGCCTTGGTGTTTTTTTTATACCAAGAGTCTTGCTGATTATGATGATAAACCTAAACTGGATGACCTTTTCTTTTTGTATGTCTCTTTCACCTTCGGCATATTATTAACTGACTTCTGTGAAGTTTGAATGAAATGAGATGGCTATGTCGAGTGTACATATACTTGTCATTCGTCATCTTTGTAATCTGTAGCATTAAACATGTTTTTACATTTTTAAGTCCAACTTGATTGGACCAGGTCTTATGGCACACAAAATACGCCCATAAGAGCGGTTCCTATGGACTCAACAAACTTGAAGTTTGTTGATTTTGATCTCATTATAAACACAACAAACATGAAAAATGGATGTACAAAGTACAAACCAACAAATTTATTGGTTTGTTGAGTGAGATGAAACATGTAGCGCGCGCTTGATGGAAGGCCGGGCGATGGAGGGAAGATCGGGAGTTGGAAGGAAAATCGCGGGCATTGGAAGAAAAAACTGTGGCGTGTATTCCTTCCTCGCCCGGTACAATTTCATATTCCAAACAATTATTTTACTACTTTTTTATTCCCTTTATCCTTTTTTTTTTATCTCATTTTATCCTATTTTATCTCACCAAATATATTATTTTATATTTATCTTACAAAATATTTTATATTAAAAAAAAATATTTGTGGGACCTGAAAAACCAAATCTATTTATTTTGCTCTAGTTTTCCATAATGGAAAACACAGTTTATTCATCCACGTGACTCAACAAAAAATAAATTGTTCATTGTCATAGGGATTGCCCTAAGGTACCTTTTGTAAAATTCCCAGAGTTCCTCAAATATTATGATGAACCCAAGTTTATTTACCAGAATAATTTAAAAATTTAGTGGAGACCTTTAGACTTGACTTGCACCCCCTCCGTTCGTAGTTCGTACCTGTTTGTGGATTATTATTTTTTGGGCTTGTAAACCTCCCTGCGAACACCAACAGGCCTAATCTTAGAGTCATTTTGGATATAACGTAAGGTGGTATATTTTTTTATCGGTCTAGATCTGGGTTGCACAGACCCGGACGCGGACATTACGAAATTCTCAAAAAACTAGGACACGGACACGTATATGCATATTTTATTTATATATATAATCATGTATTTATACAACAAAGTCAAGTATTTCGACACTAAAAATTAAAAAATGATCTACATGTGTGTAAATTTCAAAAGAAAAGTAGATATCGTTTGTTTATACACGCAGAATGTCAAACAATCAGTCACTATTAAACACATGGCACAATCAAAATGCATTTTTAGAACAACACATGCCCAACTAAGGGTATACATGATGTCATTTCAAATTACAAAACCCTAATAAAGACCTAAATTATTGATCTAAATGTTTGTCTTTCTTCATTTGATTAATAATAGTAAAAATAAAGGAAGAAGTTTAAATGAAAATGAAAAAAAATGTGTCGGACACGCGTCATCGGTGCGTCCAAACCAGACGCGCAAATTAGTGCGTCTGACACGCGTCGTGTAAGCGTCCCACGCGCATCCCGTGTCCGACGCGAGTCGAACGCTGTCACAGCTAAAGAAATGGAGCGTCCGTGCAACCCAGGTCGGGATCCATAAACAAATGGTTTTGACAAACCATTTTAACAAAACTTACCAACCATAAGATCCTGTGTATCAGATGGTTCAAATTTTTGATGACATGGCATGTAATTTTTGCTTGGCTAGTGTTTGGTTGTGAACAAATTAGGTTTAGGAATGTCAGCTAAACTTTGTATCTCCATTGACGATTCTTCTTATAAAATCCGAAAACTCCCGGATCATCTTCCACAACTACATGTTATTTGATTCATCAGCTATTACATCTAACGGAAGTTGTAAGAAAATATATGATTCATATTTATTTATTTATTTTTGATCGATGATAAATCATATTTTTCCTAATTTGATCAATTGGATCCGCGTAAAAAATCTCAGAACTTGATTGATCACATCGAGCAAAAAATTAATACTCTGATATCGAGTAAAAAATTAAATAAATTAATACTTTGATATCTATTGAAGCTTTAGTTTGTGTTTCCGTTGTTATGATGAACAAGACAATCGCTACATTTTTCAGCCTCAAGTTTGTTTAGCCTGAATCTAAAGTTTCAGTTAATGTACAAATGTGGTGCTCATCTGATTACTCAAATGAGAACATCATCATGTGAACTTATAGAAATGAATATGCATTTTTCTTGCCTTCATCATCTGGTATATTTTTTTATTAATCTTAATTTAGTCCGTCAGTAGGTA
The DNA here is from genome assembly GCA_023529315.1 of Papaver bracteatum. Taxonomy (NCBI): domain Eukaryota; kingdom Viridiplantae; phylum Streptophyta; class Magnoliopsida; order Ranunculales; family Papaveraceae; genus Papaver; species Papaver bracteatum. Next base: position 127,474 of record JAJJWX010004832.1, read on the forward strand.
TATGATGTCTGAGTTTCAAACTCGGATTGACATATACATGTCCCAATTCATGGAATTTTTTTTAGTTACGCACAGCAAATTTGGTTGCCAATCCCTTTCTTTTTTTGGACAAGCTAGGCGCTCTCGACAGCTTTCCCTATCACTCCGTCAGTTTCTTTTGTGGCTTCAAACCATAAAAGAATAGTCAACGTAATGGACAGTGGAGTCTAGAGATGGTTCAAAACTCTATTTTTTCCAAGTTGAAAACATAAATTCCTAGTCCATCTCCACAGCATTATGAGTTTGGGCAAATAATTCATCGACGCTGCACGGAGGCACCAAAACCCCACGGAGAATTACCAGTGGATCGGATCCGATAGTAAAATTTGTTTCATTTTATATGGATTTGCATAAATAACAGTAGAGACATTTATCGGTTTCCCTAGTGATTGCCAAATGAGAAGGAGAATCAATAGAATTGGGTATATTTATGCAGCTATGCTTATATTTCATAATTGTAGCACTATTTTATTTTACTAAACCCAAATTGTACCGAATATGAATTTTTTTTTTCTTGATAGTATTTTCTATTTACACGAAAAGTTATCACTAACCAAGAGTATAATAACATCATTTACCATTTTAAAAAATCCAAAAAATAAAAAGAAAATCATTTTTGAAGCTAACAGTGGAAATTAATAAAGCATCCATTATCTTTGAAGGCGTACGCCCCGAAGCATACTAATGATTATCTTTAGGTTACTTCTAGATTACACTGGCTGCCAGGTGCCTTCCTTCCTTCCTATGACTAAATCCTGTAATGTGATAAAATAAAATAACAATGTTTCCGATACCTAACTAATGATACCTTCCTATGACCAAATCCTGTAATAAGATAAACTAAAATAACAATGACTCAAGTAACAAATGATACCAAACACATTATCCTAGCACTTTGGTTTAACGAACTCACACCTACTCCAGATGGTAACACATCACCTAATAACATTCACATCAGAGTGTGCTTCAATGGATGTGGATATAGGTGTTAAAATATTAGCTTTGGCATTTATTTGGCTATACGGAAAAGTCATGGTCTGACTTTGAGGGAAACAGACAAGGCACACAGCCACAAGTTAAGCATTTTCGAGGTGATAATATACCAGCGACCTGAGTTCGAAACTCGTCAGCATCGGGATGGGATTTTTTCTCTTTTTTTTCCTAGTTACCTAGGCTTGTAGGTAATAGATCTCTTTGAGGTTTAAACTTTAATATAACTTTTAACTTTAAAAAAGAAAAAAAAAACATTTTCCGAAATAAAGATCTTCAAATACTATCCAATGTTTTGGCTATTGCCCTTGACGTACGGCGTAGATACATTAATGGGAGGAAAGCAAAAGTCTCGGTAGATCTTGACGCTCCAAATTTTATCTTAAGTTTCCATACCGAATATCAATTTTATAATATTTAAGTACTAATTTTTTTTTCTTTTTTAATATTTTATTTATCATTTCATTTCATTTTACAAAGCAAAGCATCACTCTAAATCAGTCTCTTTCAGAAAATTAGTTGGCACATGAGAAACAAGTTGTGTGCCAATCCCTCTCTGAAGGGCCACCCCTATCCCGTGGAAAAGAAATTTTCCAACTTTAACATTAGCATCATGACAAAATAGATGAGCTATTTCACTAATTAAGGGGAAATTTCTAAAAAAAGTTTTTTTTTTATGCTTCGAAAAACAAAATATAAGCAAAATATTTTTCTACACTTTCTGATGGAACTTACTTTTCCATTTTGAGTTTTTTTGTTTTTTTTTTTTAAATATTACTCCCTCCATCCTTAATCAGATGAGCTATTTGGTTTTAGCTTTGTCCACAAATAGATGAGCTATTTCACTAACCAAGGGGATATTTCTAAAACTACCCTTTTAATTGATTATTTTTTCTATAAGAAATATGTATAATTTGAGAGTCATATTTATATTCGTTGTGTAGGTGTTTTAAAATGCTTTTCAACGGTATAAAGTATATAAAAAACCGTGGTATAGTTTAAGAGATAAATCGTTTCTAAATTTTAATAATTATTGCCAATAAGGTTATAATTGTAAAAAATACTCAAATATACTCCACTTTCCTCCTTGCCTTAAAATTTTTGCAAACTACAAGTAGCTCATCTAATCTAATTAGGGACGGAGGGAGTATTATATTATTGGATAAGGCTTACTACAAGAAAACTTGGATTTAGCGACTATTTTCATACCAACTACAGTTGGTGGAATTCTTCAGCAACAACTGTTTATAACTAAAAACAAGTCTGGTGGGCGAAAATGTTTAACCACTAGTTTTCCCGCAACGAAAGTGGGTGCAAGGCTATAGCATGAGCAACCTAACAACCAGAATATCGTATTTGTTGTTATTAGCCTCCATCCATCATGTTTAGGCAACCAAAACGTACTCTAAAAGGTACATATCTTTTGCCACTCATCTTACCCACGAAAAAACGTGTTGGTAGACATCTCAATCAACCATCAAATTATTGGCGTTGTTAGAAGCTTTCAACCACAAGGTCTGACAACTACAAAGTACATTAGAAGGTAAATACTTCAAGACACCATGTGTAGCCACCAAGTCATTCTTTTGGTAGACACTTGTACCAAAACATTAGTTTGTTGGTGTGGTTAGTAGTTTTTAGCCACCAGGATATGATAACTACCTAGTTTCATGGTTTATTAGTTAAGTACGCAAAGATATTAGAGTTTGAAAAGTTTTTTCTTTTGAAAAAATAAAATTTGTCTTTGCGAGTTTATCGCTAGAGCATCTAGATGATATAAATGCATCACCTTATAAGGTTGATGCATATCTAGTTGATAAAAATGTGTACTACTACAGATCAATATCTAGCAGTGTAAACCAAAACATGCATGCCTTGTCCTGTCTCCGATTAGTTGAAATATCCACACATAAACTCTAAATCTAGGAATAAACCACCGAACCGGATTTTGTTCTATATCCGGTCGACCAGAATGTATCTGGAAGTCAATATCTACCAATGTGAACCAAAATACGCCTCGCTCCGTCTTTGATTAATCATATTATCTATAACAGAACTCTGAAGTATTCCTAGTTCCATGATTACTCATTCTCGGGGTTCATTGATTCTCGTTCTTATACATATTGTATGATTCGTGTTTCGTAGAAGGTTGATATCTGATTAACCCGGTTTCATCATTCATTTATTAGATTCCATGGGAATTTTCCCAGAAACCTTAAACACACACAAGTTCGTGAACTTCGATAAATAAATTGGCTCTGAGATCGAAATCTGGCCATGATAAGCGAACTACTTTAAGTCTGAGAGTTCGCAAAAACGATGAATCCCACCATTCATAACATATAGGCTATGAGCAGTTATACCACAACTCTCAACAAAAGTTAAGATTAGTTCAGGTTAACCGAAATAGCTTGTAACCGGTTACACCTCCTGAATTACCTTGCGAAATCCTTGCTTCCCAACCGGTTACACCATTTACTAGTTAGATTCCATGGGATTATTCCCAGAAACCTTAAACACACCCCATTTCATCAACTTCGATACTGAACCTCGCTTGGTTCTTGAAACCTGGTCGCGAGTGGTCTATAGTAAGTCGGAAAACTTCGTAAGAATGATGAATCAGCCCATCTACAAGTAAGATTCGATCGGGATATTCCCTGAAACCTTAAACACACCCTTTTTTATCAACTTCAATACTAAACCTGGCTTTGAGCACGAAACCAACCGAGGGTGGATTACAATAAGTCGAAAATTTTGTAATCACTCATCATTGTAGACAATATTTGATTCTATAGACGTCTCTTTTCCTGAAAAATATTATTTCGTTGACCAATTATACTCGCCAATTATTTAGGAAGGGTTGAAATATCTACTAAAGGTATAGAATGATACGATGTATAACCATTTATGGACTTAGAAACATTAGATAATTCACTTAGTTTATAACTAGACAATTGTATGAGATTATGTTATGAGCCTTTTGGCTAATATTTAGAGTGCTTGTATGGTTAACAGTTACTCTTTATTAACAACGACCGATTCAAAGGATGAACCAGTGATGTATGGATTTAAAGGTATGCGAGGCTTGTCATCAAAAGACACTAGTACAAACTGTCACATAGGCCACATTTTCAGATCAAAATCCTAGCCACACCAAAATATTTTTCCGTTGCTACAGGCATAGATTCTTGTTGTGGCCACGTTGATCACTTTCCTGTATCCATAGGATACTATTTGTCCATGGTTTTAAGTATAAACCCATGACCTGTAGCCATAGATGAGTATATGGTCACGTTAACCAATTGTGTGCGTGTATAAAGCGTAGGGTGGCAACATACATGCCTATTCAGCTGAGGCGGAAAACAAAATTATTTGGACACTTTAATTCTTTTATGTGTCCAAAATGTAGGGTTCATTAGACATTTTAATTTTCCGAGGCAAAATCTAATATATTAAACACTGGGATTATTAAGAAATAGACAGAGTTGTCCAACATGTCCAAAGATAGACATATAACTACATGAATTTCAAATTTTTTGGATTATCATATGGCATGAAGATGTTTATGCATCCAAAGTGTTTGGTTCATTGGGTGCGTGCATCATGTATATATGTCATATGAAGTTGCTATCCAATAAGACGATAAAAATTAGTTATGTACGGTCAAGGTCATTAGTAGTGACTGGTTAACACCTGTAAATGGATGGTTTCTTCGTTCTTACCAAGTTTTTGACTTATAGTAGTCAACTCGCGGCCAGGTTTCGATCTATGTGCCTGGTATGCATACAATATGCAAAAATAGGTTTGTTTGAGGTTTCGTAGAATATTCCGAAGGAATATTACCTGTAAATGGATAGATTCGTCGTTCTTACCAAGTTTCTGACTTAGAGTAGACAACTCACGGTCAGGTTTCGATCTCGGAGCATGGTATGCATAGTTTCTATGTAGTTATACCACATTTGAAGTACGAATCGACACTAAGCTTCATATTCATCAATTTTGATGATGTATCATGCTAAGTTTGAAGTCGAAACCCTCTCAAAGCTTCGTGGTCCATAGATTATATGCCATTATACCAAGTTTGAAGTTCGAATCGATGCTGAGCTTCATGTTTATCGATTTTTATGATGTATCATGCTAAGTTTTAAGTCAGAACCCTCCCAGAGATTCTTGGTTCATATTTTCTATGCCGTTATACCATATTTGAAGTTCTAATCGACTATGGGAATCGATAACGAACTCTCTTGTACTCATTATTGTTTTCTAAATTTATTATATTGCGAAAGTCATGCATATCTTTGCTAGTATATGATACGTGTATGCATGTATATATGTGTGTAATACAAACTAGTTTTCTTTTACATTTGGGATGAGATTGGATCTTTAGAAAAAACTAATATCTGTGTTTTGGGAGTATCTACTTATTTTCAAAACACTAGTACACAAAGACCCTTTTGCCACGCCAAATTGGCGCGTCCATAGGGGTTTTGTCACGCCACTTCGGTTTGGACTAGGCGTGACTTTTGCTTGCGTGGTTTTAGGTAACATGGCGTGGTTGTAGGTAGCTTATATCCACGCCTTCCATGCGTGACTATTGCTGCATAAAATAGACACGCCAGATCCATATAGGCGTTGCTATATAGGGTCCCAAAAACATAAATACTGGTACTCTATAGACACACTATTTATTGTTTTGCCGTGGCCATTTGGCTCACTATAGACACGTAAATCGCTTTTTGGCGTGGCTATTTGGTTCACTATAGACACGCAAATTGATTTTTAGCGTGGCTATTTGGTTCACTATAGACACACAAAGTGCTAGTTGGCGTGGCTATTTGGTTCACTTTAGACACCCAAATTTCTGGTTGGCGTGGCTATTTGGTTCACATTAGACACGCAAATTTCTTTTGGTGTGGCTATTTGATTCACTATAGACACACAAATTGCGTTTAGGCGTGGCTATTTTGTTCACTTTAGCCACTCCAAATAGGTTTAATGTGGTTATATGTTATGTTTTAGCCACGCCAATTTCACTTGCCTTCATCCATGTGGTGAATTAGGAACCGTTCAATACCATCCACATGTAACGTTGTGAGCCGTTCATTGGATATCCTATAGACACGCCCCATAGAGCGTGGTTATATGTGATATTTAGCCACGCCAATTTACAATTACCTTGATCTACGTGGCCGTATTAGGAATCGTTGGATCTCATTTTAGATGATGCAATATTGACCGTTAAATTATATGCATCCTACGCCGTCCACGTGTAACGTTGTGAGGCGTTCATTGAAGAACCTATAGACACGCCATATAGCGTGGCTATATGTGATATTTTGCCACGCCAATTTACAATTAACTTCATCCATGTGGTTGTATTAGGTACCATTGGATCTCGTTTAAGATGATGCAATATTGACCGTTCAGATGTAACGTTGACCGTCCACATGTAACGTTGGGAGCCATTCATCGGAGAACCTATAGACATGCCATATAGCGTTGCTTTATATGATATTTAGCCACGCCAATTTATACCTTCTTAATGTGTATTTATTATTATGTTTAGCCACGCCAATTGATCTAGAAGCGTGTATATTACGCGTGTGACGCCTCTAAGCCATTCAGATATGGCGCATCTAAACCATCCACATGGCACTACCCAAATTCTCTTATATACTTTATAAATTGTGGTTAAATCTGAAATTCATTTATTTCAAAAATTCATATTATTATTAATAACACAGTAAAAAATGTTGAGCTTTGCTCTAACAGTTTACAAAAAATATATATTAAAGAGCATTTATCCAAAAATCATCAGTTTTTCTTCAACTTTTTTGATGGTGGTGTCTCTGCATGCAATGGATCAGGTTGTGACATTCTCGACGCGCCAAACCTTATCTTCTGTTTCCCATATGAAAGTTGGTATTCCTTCTGCATAGTTGGTGCATATAACCTTCTTTGCGCCTTTTTAGTCTTCTGAGAAAGCTTTTCAGAGGCTGCATGCATGACTCCCCGAATGTGGATTGACTTCTAGGTGCTCCTCATTCAGTTTATCACTGTCCAATTTCTTCTCACAATCTAAAACTGGTTCTGGTTGCTTATGAGGTTTTCCATGTTGTGGAGTTTCCTGCAGAAAGAGATTAAATGTATTATATTTCTAAATCCAAGGCGAATTCGTCTGTCATATGAATTCTCAACAAGAGACAGACATAAGTCATTTTTCCAACAAAGTGATAAAGCCAACTTCACTGAAGGCCGTGCCATTTTTCACAGCTGACGCCCATAATAAAATCCATAACCAAATATCAGTTTTCTAATTTACACTGGCATTCATGTTCCATTAGGTGTTAATATATTTCTATGTCGTACTTATTATTTAATCAAACTGAATACGAGATTGATTTACGTAAAACAAATTATATACTTGATTAACAAAGAAAAAGAGCTAAGAAACTAACCTTGTCATCAGATATGGAACAATTATCTTTCGGCCATGCCACAAAACCATCTTTAGCTTCCCCTAATAACTTAAACTCACCACTTGGTTCCGTTAACACGAATGATGGATCTATGACCTCCATAATATTGGCATCATAACAGTGTTCAGGAAGCTCTTGTCGATGTATTTTCTGGTTAGGCACCTTAGGAAAAATACTGCCTCTAGCAACGACGACGTTTCCCCTAGATCCGTTCCAAAAGTCATATTTTGCTTTCTGCAGAGATACGGCATATGAACATCATATAAAAAGAAGATGCTAGGATTAGCAATATAGATTTACGAAGAAAAATAATAATAATAATAAATAAAAAAACTCCATTAGATGTCTTAGTCATAGGTTCTTCCATAGATGTGCACGAATTTTCCAGAGATACTGAAGGATTTAGTTGGGAATTACTGGTAGAGTTCTGCATAAGATTAGGAGACTTCTTCTTAGACCATGAATGCGAAGACACTGATGAATTGAATAGGTAACAAATATACAAGGTTCTCTAAAATATACCCTAGCATCCATGATTCATATAGTTGATATCATATTTTAGACATATGGTTTAAGATCATGTAACTGGTTTAAGACAATATAATTACTAATTTTAGTTCTAATCCCGAGTATCCTCCTCGTCCTATCCGATGTGGGAACTTGGATTGTGATATTGCCTATGTTCCCTTCTCCGAATTTTTCTTGCAGAGGAAATAAAAATAATTTCATTAGTATGCTGGGATAGACAATAAGAACGAAATACAAATTAGATAAGAAATGTGTATTCCATACCATAAATATAGGCGATTCTAGTACATACTTAAGGTATTCGTCCCAGTCTTCTTGGTCCATTACCCTTTCGTACTTTCTGGGTAAAGTTTTTAGTTTGTCCGGTCTTTCCAGGAAGGGTTTTACATGATTATTGTGTAATTTCCTTTTGAAGTCCCGCAGCTGAACAACTAGATGCTTCATGACCGCTTGCTTATATTCATGGGGCACCTCATAATGAAACTGAAATAACAGCTAATTTATGTTCATCACATACTCACAGTTCAACAACAAAAACGACGAATTGATAACCGCATATGCATACCAGAATTTCCTCCCACATATTTTGTTCTATTGTTGAAGGGACTTCCTTCCAACATAAATGTTTTGTGCCAACCATATCACGGGCCAAATAGCCTAGGTAACTACTGAATTCAATTCTATGTCCACCATCAGAATCCACCTTATCATCCTATTGGTCCTCCTCTTGGGGCACGTTGTAATCATCTTCTGCCATGACAAAAGATGCGTAGGTACGTGCATCTCAGTTAGGAATTTGAGCTTATTTTGGAAAATATTAGCTAAACCTAACATGATAGGCTACATGTGTTACACCTCTTTTTTATTATATGAAAAGAAAACAAACACGAACTCATTGATGCATGTAAATTGAGGCTAAAACATCACTGCAACACACAAAATATCTTCATGAATATTGTGTTATCCACAAAGCGAAAGGTACCGATTATTAAAATATACCCTATAGAAATGCAGTGTGGTAGCTGAGAGGAAATTTTGATAGAACACATAGTCTAGGAGTAGGATCTTTTAGAAACCAAATTGCAGACTCCCAAGTTATTTATAGCATTCCAATGCAACTGATTACCAAACAAATTTTGATTATAGGTGTTTAGAAGATTTGCAGAAATAGTTTTGGAGAACCCAATAACTTGCAGAACATGCAAGTCAGAATCTATTCCAGAGAAAGCTAGGGAATTAGTCTTGAGGGTTTTGGGTGTACTTTTTGGCCACACTTTGAATTTGGCGTGTTTATTTAAATGTTGAGTAGTTAAACCAATCTAGTATTTTCAAAACACTAATCATAAACATCTAAAGATGGGCAGCTTGGTGGATTGGTACGTTATCTAAATCCTTCGAGGTCATGCGTTCGAATATGGACAAAAGATTTTTATTAATTTTTTCAAAAAGCTACGCTATAAAACCGGCGTGTCTTTAGAATGCACACTATGGACACACACATACTAGCGTGTCCAAAGAAGAAATTTTTGGCCACACTTTCAACTTGGCATGTCTAAATATCCTACACTATGGACACGATATACTGGCGTGTCTATAAATCGTACACTATGGACACACATATACCGGCGTGTCCAAAGAAGAACTTTTTGGCCAAACTTTGAATTTGGCGTGTCAATAAATCGTACACTATGGAAACACATATACTGGCGTGTCTAATGAACCAACTTTAAAACCACACCTTTAAATGGCATGACTAACCTTTTGGACACGCCACAACTCCCTAATGTGGCCATAAACTGGTCTATAAACACACCCGATACCTAAATCCCAGTTTTCTTGTAGTGAATCCACCATTTTGAATTAACTTAATCTTCATTATAAGGATTTAAATAGAATCCTAAATATCTTTGTCTTCGTAATTTTAGTACTTTTGGCTCTGAAACCTACTATAAACAGTGGTATCGTTGATCTACCGCATCTGAGTATTGATCCAGTTACATATGTCGTTGAATTCGGTTTCAGTTCAGTTCCATCCCGGCCTTTCTGTTCTGGTATCTATAACTAATCATTTAAAGTCTAATTTTAGTCTCAAAAAACTACCCATATGTGGTTATCCTTAATGGTAAAACTATTTATTGTTAAAAATATGTTCCCATAACCATGTCCTAAGTAGGGTATCCTTTATCCCCTTATATTTTTATCATCTGCATGGAGGCGCTTTCTAGATATCTTATCCAAGCGGAAGAAAATCAGTTGATACATGGTTTTACGGTTACTAATGATGACCCCTCAGTTTCGCACCTCCTTTTTGCTGACGACTTGCTTTTTTTCACTAAGGCTAATCATGAGAAGATGGGCTGATAATCTTATGTTTCTTATTAAAGATTTTGGTCACATTTCAGGGCAAGTAATCAATTTTCAAAAATCAGGTTGCTTTTTTAGTAAGAATATTCATCCTGATATTTGTGTTTCTTTAATAAGATCTCTTAAGGTTAAAAAGATAGGCCTAGATGACAAATACTTAGGCATCCCATTATTCATTGGTAGATCTAAAAATCAAGATTTTTCCCATATTGTTAATAACTTTGATATGAAAGTTCCCAACTGGAAGGGTAAGAACTTAACACAAGATGGCCGTTATGTGATGGTTCAAAATGTTTTGAGATCTTCCCCCATTTATCACATGAATACATTCAGCTTACCAGATAATCTCATTCATAAAATGAATCAAAAACAACGAGACCTTTGGTGGGGGAAGAATAACCCAGGTGGGATTTATTCCAAAAATTGGAACAACATATGTACTCATAAATCACAGGGAGGTATAGGATTTAAAAATCTGAAATTCTTCAATATTTCTTTACTTTCTAAGACATCCTGACATTTGATTCATTCTCCTGATGCTCCATGGGTTCATATATTGAAATGCAAACATTTTAAGAATTGCCACCCTCTTCCTTATGTTAAATCTCATAACTGTTCTTAGGTTTGGACTAGTATATGTACTGGTTTAGAAATTCTTAAAAAACATTCTATATGGGAAGTTAGAAATGGAACCAATATTCTTTCTTTTAGGGACAACTGGATTTATCAAAAGCCTGACCCTCTATGATATACCAACCCTAACCATGATTATAAGGTTAGTGAATTCATCAATCCCTCTATAGGTACTTGGATTCCGGAAATGATTGACTCTTTTTTCACTCCTGAAAACTCTAGTAAGATTCTAAACACTAGAATTCATATATCTGGTTCAGATAGGTTGATTTGGCCTCATACTAAGAAAGGTTTATTTACCGTTAAATCATGCTATAGAGTTATATCTAATACTTCTAGCAGCAATACTCAAATTGGAGTCACGGATACTAGATATTAATCCATTTGGAACTTGCCCGTCTTACCTAAGATTCAATTATTTTTGTGGAAATGCTATGAGAATATATTACCTTCTAAGGTTCGAATAGGTATTCATAATCCTAACCATGATCTCATTTGTAACATGTGTGATAACCATGAATTTGAATCTGCTGAGCATGTTATTTTATATTGCAATTTCTCTATCTTTGTGTGGAATTTGGTTCCATGGGGAAGTCATGTCTTGCAGCTTTCTAACTCGCCTATCTCTATTAAGGATTGGGTGAAAGATCTTCTTGATAGTAAACTTCCTACATATCTTAAATGTGTTGTCATCACTACATCATGGATTATTTGGAGAGATAGATGCATATATGTTTTTCAGGGTTTGAGCCTGAATAAAGAAATTAAACCACTGCTAGGCAGTTAGTTAAGCTAGTCAATGATATGCAACGAGTTATTTCTGCTCAATCTAATGTTGCTTCCATAAACAATGCTATCTCCAGCAACATAAGATATACTGTCACTGATTCTTTGCCCTCTGAATGTGTTTTAATTTATTGTGATGCTTCTTATAACATAGACACTAACAGTTCTGGTTGGAATTGTGTCATATTATTTTACAGGTCAATATAATAGATTTAAAGTCCAACTAGCAGTAACTAGGGACGCAGAGGAAGCTGAAAGCCTTGCAGTTCTAGAGGCAATCAGATGGGAGAAATAGGAACTTAGAGAATATTTGCATCCTAAGTGACTCTAGTAATTGCATTTCCTATTTACAAAATAAAAGATACCAGATTAGTTAGTACAGTAGTTCGATTCTAGATGATTGTTCTTCTTTATTAAGTTCTTTTCAGTTTGTTGAGTTTCAAAAAAAATCTAGAAACCTTAATGGGCCTGCTGACAATGCAGCCAAATATTGTAACAGGAGCAGAGTGATGGGTGAATGGATAGATAGCCAACCTCACTTTATCTCTGACAATTATGTACTCTGAAGTTTTCAATGAAAAATCTTTTTCTAGCAAAAAAAAACAAACAAACCATGTCCTAAGTCAAGCCCAGTTGTAATCCACTTGATACATGGCCACTAATTTAGAACCACTTTTTGGGGACCATGGTTTTATTTTGGGTAAGACATTAGAAGTAATTCTAGCTCATCCCTTATCTGAATATTTATATTAATACCAAAATTATCCTCCTGATTATTTTTGTATAATAATTAGTTGGTGTGATTAATCATTGATTAAGGTTAAATTAATAGATTGTATTTTTATTTTTTTAAAGAAGTAGAATTATTGAGTGACTAAAGTGATAGAAGAAGAAGAAGAAGAAGATGAAGATGGAGAAATTTTTTATTTTGAGATGGGTGAATATGGAGAAAAAACATCCTCTGGGTACCGAAGTATGCTTGTAACTTAGTGAATTGCGATAAATATCCCAAAATATATTCAAAATCAAAATTGTAACAAAAAAATTTCAACCAAGTCAACAAAGTTCGGTTATATTATATGAAGAAGAACATGTAACCGAACTTTCTGCAAATGCAGTCCGGTTAATAAATCCAAAATCACAGGCAACCGAACCAGAGCTTTAATGGAGTTTTTGTTTGTTCGGCTAGATGATAAAAAATCAAATGTAACCGAACTGCTATGCTTGAGTTTACAGAGTTTTATTCGGTTCAGTCGACTCGACCACGTTGTAACCGAACTTTGAACAACAGAGTTTGGTAAGTTCGCATATTATTATTATTATTATTTTTGCGATTAAACCGAACTCAACATTTGGCAATATAGAGAAGAGTTCGTTTTTGAAATTATTTTTGCTAGTTAGTCGAACTCATATAGGTTTTCCGAGTAAAGTTCGGTTAGGATTTTTTTTTTTTTTTTTTTTTGCGATTAAACCGAACCCAACAATTTGCTATATAGAGAAGAGCTCGATTTTGAAATTATTTATGCGAATCAACCGAACTCAAGTGTTCGGTTAGGCAAAAAAAAAAAAAAAATCTTAGCCGAAGTGTTCTTCATTTTTAAAAGTTCGGTTGCAAAACTAGGATTTTTTTCAAAATTATCCTAACCAAATTTATTATTGTAACCTCCAAATTCAACATATTTTGATGACTACACGCTCAAAATTTCAATCAAAAATGAATTAGAAGTAATGGGTTTGTGGGAAAATACTTATGGACAGGTTTGTTTATAAAAGATTGATTAATCGACTATGAAAATTTGATGATTTTGATTAGATTTGTATATGATCAGGTTTAGATGATCATAAATTGATAAAGAGGAGAAGAAAAAAATTTGTAGAATAGAAGAAGAAGTTGTAAATTAGTTATAATTTTAATTAGGTAAAAGAGTAAACTAGTCATCTCCACCTTTTAGGACACCCCTTATAATTATATGGAAGGTGGCCTAATCAAACCACGGTCCCCTCAAAAAACCCATGCTCGCCAAAAAAAATGGTTCCTAATTTAGTCCTTTTTGCCTGTATTTTCAAAAATTTCAAGCCTAGTCAGGTTTTAAATATTTCAAGCCTAGCCTAATCACCTACCACCAATCAAGGAAATCCATACATGCCCACTAAATATATAACCATTTAAATGATAAGTTCCACTCCTTCCTACCCAATGTGATATTTTTTATCATTTTATACATACGTGAATTCTGGAGGCCGCATTCATATTCTCAAAACGAATTATACACGTATATATGTCGATCTGATTTACTGTCATATCACGAATCATTGACTGGATTTTAAATTTTGGAAATCGAAATAATACCCGTAAATATGTCGAATTACGAATTGATAACTAACTAGGTTTCAGATTGCACATGGTTTGAAAAAGTTCCAGACTCTTCTTCCGATTTGGCCGATTTTCCAAATATCAGAATCGATTTGAAAAAAGAAAGATTGCACAAACGGGTTCTAATTGAGACTGATCCTAAAAGATAGAAGCAGATTAGATACCCTTGAGCCATTATATAAAAACTAAACAGATTGCACTTTGGCTGTCAACAGAAGAGTATTCATCAATGGTGGACGCTGAAAAGTTATATCTCCGATCAGAGGTCAGGCAACAAATCGTTTGGCTCCTCCATTATTCATGCTTTGACAAGGGGATGTTTCTCAGACATCTCATGAAATACTGTATAGCTATAAAAAAAAATCCTTACTTTGATTATTTTTTTTATAACTTATTATCAATTTCTACAAAGATCTATCTATTTATATCTCTAAGAATAAATCTTTATGCCTATTAATTTGAATTGATTTTTGTTGTTGTTTTGTTTTCATGAAGGGTGTATACACATAGTTCATCTCTCGCCACGTGTCCAAGGATTTACACGTGGAGGATACACAGCTGGGGATATCAAGGCACGATGCCACGTATCAACAATCAAGAGGCATCTGTCATCCGTATATAAGCATCGTAGAACTGATCCGATGGCTAAGAATCATGGAGCACTGAAAGAACGAGCCACCGCGAGGCACTAAAGAACACCCAAATATCCGCTTTATTCCATCTCGAAGGAGATCCAAGATCAACGGTGGAGATTGGTCTCACTAACGAGGATGTAACAAAGGTATCAGACATCTGTCTGATGACGCGTGCAGACTTCCTAACCACCCGCATTAAACACCCTAGACATAGGGTACGTGTCGACAAATTTGTGGAAGAGAAAGAGGTGACCCTTCGTGAACCACACATGATCGTTGGAGCCTTCGGTCAAGAACGAAGATACCAGCGAGATCAGCGCAAAGATCAAGAAGATAAGGTTACAACTGTCTTTAATAGTGGACCCCATGTATTACCCTTATAAATACCCCTCTTCACTGGGAGAGAGGGGTCAGCCATTTTGGAATTAGAGTAAGAGATAGGAGCAGCAGTTAGAGAGTTAGCAAGAGTAAGTGATAGGTTAATCTCTGTCTTAGCTTCATTATTCACTCCAAAGTCATTCGACTCCATTTGTAATCCCCAAATGCATAGTAAAACAACAACCCCCGTGGATGTAGGCCTTAGTGCTGAACCACGTAAATCATCGTCTCATTTACATTCAACACTTTATCTTTTGTATTTATGATTATGCTTTGATTATTAGATATCTCGACCATATGATTATCTAAGTTACTCCCTCATGACTAGACAAGGACGAGCCCGGAGGCTCTGAGTCGATGAGTCATCATTTCATCATAGTTTTACTTATGATTTATTCTCTTTTGCGAACGTGTGAATAAACGTGTATATTGTTTGTGAACACGTGGATGCAATCGATATTTATGTGTTCACAATCTGGCGCTAGAAACAGGGATTTTGTCCCGGTAATTCTTTTATCATATCCTGTGTTTTTACTTATTCTTTGGCTCCCCGTGCTATCCTCAGAATGATAGTGTTCGAATTTAAGGTAACCTTCGAAATCAATCTTTCAAAACCAATTTTTTACATATGGTTTAAAGCTTATCATCCATTTAATATTCATCAAGTGTCTGTGTTTCCAAGATCAACTTCAAAATTATAAGAATTTTAAACAATTTCTGACTAGAGTTCTGATCATATGTGGAAGGATTCAACATTTGTATTGTAGCCATTAATGTAGCAGACCTCGTTTTAGATGCTAGTTGAACACAATGATGAAGATCTCTACAGCCAACCAGTGAAGTGTATAAGCATTACTAGGATCATATATGCTTCGTGCTACATTTTACTGTAGCCATTAATGTAGCAGACCTCGTTTTAGATAATTTCGAGTACAGTAATATGAATTCTCGAAATGCCCAAATTATTTGGGCAGTAGAATTAACTACTGAAATGCACCAAAAATAAATTGTGGGTATAGAAAACATCTGATGTTATGACTCTCAGTGATAGAGCGTGGTTGGAAAGTATTAAGAGGACCTGTTGTTTCTTGGAATTTTCTTTTCTCAAATACTCAGCAAAGAACTCCTTTGTCATCGGGCACCATACTTCAGCACACTGGACATTCGCAATAAACCCTTGTTATACCAAGTCCAACCAGTTAGCTTCGTACAATTTCGGACATCAGGGAGTAATTACTGTAGACATGAAATCACGGGTGTGATTACAAAAACAAGGAGTAACGTGAAAGAGTTCAAAGTTGGAGATAGAGTGGGAGTCGGATGTTTAGCATGTTTTTGGTTGAAATGTGAATACTGCAAGGATTCTCAAGAACAATATTGCGAAAATCATCCGTTCACTTATAACGGCATCTTCTGGATGGAAGTATCAATTATGGTGGTTACTCCAAAATGCTTGTTGCTGACAGAAGGTATCTCTGGTTATCCTTTCCACATTGCAACTGATAAAATGATCAATTTATTTTTCTTGTTTTCCTGCGCTACGATTTACGTTTATCATAAGATTCAAATTGTTTTGTGATGTCGGTTGGACGATGTTGCGAAGGTTTGTGGTGCACATTCCAGAAGGCCTACCAATGGATGCAGCAGCACCATTGTTGTGCGCTGTGATAACAGTGTTCACGCCATTTAAAGACTACAACTTACTTGAAGGTTCATATAAGAAGATTGGAATTGTGTCGAGACTGAGCTCAGCCGAATAGAACTGATGCCATGGTTTGATGTGGTCGGAGTTGGGAGATGGATGCAGCCGAGATGGAGAGATCAAAGAAGCTGTAGCATACTGAATTCTGCTTCACCAGCCCTCTTGTTCACATCAGCCTCAGCTTCCTTTCAATTTTCAAATTCAGCTTCCTTTCCATATCTCCTAATTAATGAAAGTGTTATTACATTATAAAAATACCTTAATATATCTCCTGATTAATGAAACAAAATAATATATTGGAGATCTGCAATCAAGTCATATATACCCAATATTTTGTTTCCCAATAATCATATCTTTCTTCCAACATTAACCTTCACAACTTCCCTATAAATACCATTCTTTGCTGAATATCCAAATTACAAATCAAATCTCAATAAATAAAAAGAAGAAAAAAGAAAGAAATGGCTTCATCAATTGTCTTCCTAATCTCCATTCTATTACCTCTTTCTCTCGTGCTCGGAGATGCTGACTTGATCCAGAAAGTTTGCCAGAAGACACATTTTCCTGATCTATGCACATCGACATTAAACTCCTACCAGCCTGGCCGACATGAAATTGTAAGACGTCTAGCCTTCGATATGATTAATGCTAGCTTCACTAATGCTGCAGACACATATATGGGTATATATATGCTAGCTTCGATATGATTAATGCTTCGACATTATACTTTCATAAATCTCCATTCATACTCGCCGAGCTTGTTAAAACTGTTTCTGATCCAGCCGCAGTTAAAGCGTTTAAGAGGTGCAGCGAAGAATATAAAAAAGCCGAGACTTCTCTGGATAGATCACGTCAATATATGGGCTTCTTGGACTACGAAGCCGCATTGAAATATATAAATTTGGGCAGAGATCGTGTTGATAGGTGCCGTGATTCGTTTACTTTATTCAATCTTCCATTGTCTTATCCTGATGCACTGAAACAAAGAGAAGTCAAATTTGTGGGGTTAGTTGATGTTGCTGCTGATATCATCAAACAACAACTTCTGCATGTTAATTAATTAATTAAGATGGAGTTTTAATAGTGAGATCTTGATTTACCGATCAAAACAAAATAAAGATTTAATGTTTTTTTAAAGTTATTTCGAACTATTAATGAGAATTGATTAAGTTTCCTCAAACAACTCCCTGCTTGCACTACATATATCTCAGTTCCTAGAATATTTTCAGTAACCTGGAAAAAATTGATCCAACTAATTCCCATAATTATGTAGTTTTAAAGGTAATTATATTACGGAATATCTTGAAGATTTGGGTTTACAAAACAATAAATTATGGGATATTATCGTACCAAATAAATGTGAAATATGCAATTAATTTAGCATATTTGATTCCCATAATCAATTTTTTATTCCGACAAACATTTCACTATATGTATGTATAATTCTCGTCGATAGATCAAAGTATAATTCTTTTTCGAGAAAGAAAAAGAATGGCTTGATCATCAATCGTCTACCTAATCTTAATCTTTATTTTGTCCCTCATTTTCATTGTTCAAGAATCATTCTTGTATTAGGAGATGCTGGATTGATCCAATCTACATGCCAACCAATGTAGTCGATTTCGGCGATTTTCTCGGTTTCGGCCAAAGAGAGCCGAAATCGACATTTTCGCCAAGACGAGACATTACCGAGAATTTCGCCGGAATCATTCAATCTCGGCTGCAATTTCAGCCGAAATTTCGTTTTTTATTTATTTTTATTCTTCAACAGTTTCGTGAATTCTCTCTGATTCAGAAGCTTTTCAATTTCCATCGCCTGCATGAACCCCTTTTTAATTTTATTTTTTATTAAAACTCAAATAGTAGTAATAATTAGTTAAGAGCTTTATTACACCAAAGAATTCGATGGAATCATGATTCTAAGAAATCAAAAAAAAAAATGGATAACAATTGGTAAATCAATTAGTTACAGAATATGATCAATCCCATCATAACAGAATGAAAACCCTAAATTTGTATAAACTCATATGAATTACAATATCATTTAGCATTCAAAAAACACAGAACCCTAATTGGTATATATACAGAGCAAAGACTTGTTGAAATACTCAAACCAGTTAGCACATCCACATAATACGAGAACGAAATCAACTCGTACATCCACATAATTCAAATTAAGAAGATTGTAACAAACATTCTGTGTAAGAGAGTTTGAATATGAGAGAAAGAAAAAGAGAAAGAGAAACAAGAAATTCCCCTAAAGGGTATACAGGTGGTGCCGTGCATGTGAGTTGAGTAATCAAGCTTGGCACATGTTAGTACAAAGTTACGTCCTCACACTTCTATATACAAATATTACTATACTAGGTATCACCCCGGCCTACGGCCGGGGCTCAATCTCTATTGACTTTTTTAAGTTATTTGTATTGTCCGGTTTGTATCCTTTAACCTGTATTTAAACATCTAGGTTATAATATTGTGTTTAGTTAGCTAGGTCATAGTAGCCGATGTTGGAATTAATTACAATAATCGAATGCAAATGGGAAATAATACTTAGATTACACTGATAGTAGTAACAAATAACTCAATAAACTTAGTAGAGGAACGTATGAGATACGCTGAGCTAAAGGTAATATTGCCTGCTACTCCTCTGAGATGCTATAGCAATTAACAAATTACCTCCAGGATACAACTATCGTTAGTTCTCCCTATGTGTAGCATACACAGAGAGAACCCTTAGAACTTGGCAGCAGAAATAAAACAAAATTACAAATCGAAACTTAAATAGTTTCAGAGAAATGTAAAAACTAATTTATGTTTATGTAAAACAATTTCTGTAAATAAAGTTTCTGTAAAACAAATATTCTGTAAACAAAGAAGTAGTTATACAAAATTATGTTTCTGTAAACTACAACTTGTTTCAGACAAGAACTGAATTTATTCTGGGTTTTAAATGAAACGTAAATGAGAACTTAAGTTTCTGAAAGCAAGTTTCTGAAAGCAAGCATAAGAGAAGAAAAGAAAGAGAACTTAAGTTCTGAGGTATATTTACAAATGAAGAAATTCATCTTGTATTTATAGCAAAAAATTAGTTCGAATGTTTAAAGAGAATCCAAAGCAAAGACAAGATCCGTAAAACACGATCCGTAAAACACGCGTCTCGAACGTTACAAAAGTTTAAGGTAAAAGCAGCGTTAAAAATACAGTAAAACGCTTTTGTCAGAATTCAAAATTTTTGAGATTCTTCTCGAGGTGCACATGTGTTACACGGGTCGGACACCCAAAACCGAGAAGGCAAAGAATAAAATTCTTTACATGTATGGGAGAAACGTGTGGAAGATTTCAGTAAAAAGAATGGGTCGGATACACCCACGCCCACGCCCACGCCCACGCCCACGCCCATGCCCACGCCCACGCCGAGCCGAGCCGAGCCGAGCCGAGCGAGCGTGCTTCTGTGCGAAGCACCGCGCAAACGGGAAAGGCAATAAGAAATGCAATAAGGTTTAGGCAACCTTGCCATAGTCTAGGGATTTCCCCATACACAAAGGTCTAAAGACCCAAAGGGCCATGCCCTTAAGGCTAAACCAATGCTATTTAAGTCTAAAACTCTTAGTGTTTTAGTCTATATGGGACTAATGTTTTATTCATTCACATGAAAAAACATCTAGGGAGCAATAGGTCTTGGGATCAAAACATGGTCCATGCATTTTTTGATTAAAACAAAACATTGTTTTTTCTAACAATCCCCCACATGAATAATAAAACATGTCGATAAAACACGATAAAACATAAGGCAACAAAATAGGCTAAGGTGTCCCAAAGATTGAACCTTAACTTAGTGAGAGGTTACCTGAACTGCTTGTTGATACGGTGAACGCAATGTCTTGAACCGCCAACAAAGAATGCAATTCAGAAATAACAGCCACACTTGATGCCTCAACCGAAGAAAACAACTGCCAAGCTCTTGCGGTTGTGCCCATTTTGGCCGTGGGCTAAAATCCAGGACTTAATGAATGTCTCTAGAGAATCAGCTCATATTCTCATAGGAAGCGGCCACACTTCCAACATCCACAAAGGTGAGTCCATAAAGAGTGTCCTGCCACACCCCGCTTTAATCAAAGCCATGGTACCCATTAAGATCGCAAAAGATCATCCTTAATTTCTCGCAGAAAGCACTATCGCACGATTACACCATAGGGAGGGACAAAGATAGTGCTTTCTCAATATCACCATAAATTAGTTGTCTCATTGAACCTTGATCTTGGAAATCCAATCACAAGGTTGAGTATCCTTCATGGTGATTTATTCAATGAGCTTAAGTCCCATCCCCCTCGATGTAAATTTAACTTTCTCTCTGGTTAAGCCTTTTGTCAAAGGATCTGCAAGATTATCTTTGGATTTTACAAAGTCTATCGAGATAATACCAGTAGAGAGTAGTTGTTTCACCGTCTTATGTCTTCTTCGTATATGTATAGACTTCCCGTTGTATACATTGTTCTTTGCACAACCAAGAGCATCTTCACTGTCACAGTGGATGGCAATTGAAGACACAGGCTTGGGCCAGAGTGGAATTCCTCCCAGGAAACATCGCATCCATTCAGCTTCCTCTCCAGCTTTTTCCAAGGCTATAAACTCAGATTCCATAGTGGATTTAGCTATACATGTCTGTTTGGTAGACTTCCATGAGACAGACGCACCTCCAAGCAAGAAGATGTACCCACTAGTAGATTTGCTCTCTTCTCGAGTCGATATCCAGTTGGCATCACAATACCCTTCCAAGACAGCAGGATACTTCCCAAAACTTAAGCAATAGTTTGAGGTCCCTCTCAGGTAACGTAAAACTGAAGAGAGCATTCCGGTGATCCCGCCTGGGTTGCAAGTATACCTTCTTAATCTACTCACAGAGTAAGCAATATCATGTCTTGTACAGTTCATAAGATACATAAGACTACCAATAATGCGAGAATACTCAAGTTGATCAATACCCTCACCCTTGTTCTTTTTCAATTTACAAGTGGGATCAAATGGAGTAGACGCAGGTTTAGCATTTTCATAATTAAATCTCTTTAATACGGTTTCAACATAATGAGATTGACTAAGACTATATCCATCAGACGTCTTTCTGATTTTCATCCCTAAGATTACATCAGTAGGGCCTAAGTCTTTCATGTCAAAATTTCTCTAAGCATGCTTTTAATGGTATTAATAATATCAAGGTTCTTTGCCTAATATGAGCATATCATCAACATATAGGCAAACAATAACATGAGAATCATACACAGATTTAATGTAAACACATTTATCAGATTCATTAACCTTGAAACCATTAGTTATCATAACATGATCAAATTTTTCATGCCATTGTTTAGGTGCTTGTTTTAAACCGTATAGAGATTTGTTCAACTTGCATACTTTGTTTTCACAACCTTTTACAATAAAGCCTTCAGGTTGGTCCATATAAATTTCTTCATTCAATTCACCATATAAAAATGCAGTTTTAACATCCATCTGATGTATATGCAAATCATAAATTGAAGCAATATCAATCAACATCCTAATCGAGGTGATTCTAGAGACTGGTGAATAAGTTTCAAAGAAATCTAATCCTTCCTGTTGTCTATAGCCTTTAGCTACCAACCTAGCTTTATATTTATCTATTGTTCCATCTGTTCTAAGTTTCCTTTTGAACACCCATTTGCAACCTATGGATTTACTTCCAGGAGGCAAGTCTACAAGCTCCCAAGTTTCGCTTTGCTGAATGGACTCCCATTCATTTAATGAAGCTTCTTCCCAGAAAGGAGCTTCTGGAGAAGTCATAGCTTCCTTATAGGTTTGGGGTTCAGAATCTACCGTAAGAGTCAAAAAATTAGGGCCAAAACTTGTTTCAGTTCTAACCCTCTTACTTCTTCTTGGTTCAGTCTCATACTCCAAAGTTGGAGTTTGACTAGTCGATGGAACATCCGGGAGATCATCATGGACCCTTTTACGAGGTCCAGACCTTAAAGGAAATATGTGTTCATAAAACACATCATCTCTTGATTCCATTATGGTGTTCAGACCAATGTTATTGTGGTCAGAACTGATGACCATAAACCTGTGAGCATTTGTATGCTCAGGATATCCTATGAAAACACAGTCAATTGTTTTAGGACCTATTTTAGTTTTCTTGGGATGAGGAATGGCCACCTTGGCCAAACACCCCCACACTTTAAAGTATGCATAGGAAGGTTGTTTACCATTCCACAATTCGTAGGGAGTTTTATCTGATTTTTTAAATGGAACTCGGTTCAAAATATAGCATGCCGAGAGGATAGCTTCCCCCCACAAGTTCGAAGATAACCCTGAACTTGTTAACATAGCATTTACCATATCTATGAGTGTTCTATTTTTTGTTTCGGCTACACCATTCGATTCAGGTGAATATGGTGCAGTGGTTTCATGAATGATTCCATTATTTTTACAAAACTCTCCTATGGGTATCACATACTCACCGCCACGGTCAGACCTAAGAGTTTTAATCTTAACTCCTTTTTGGTTTTCTACTTCAAGTTTATAAAACTTGAAAGCCTCTAAGGCCTCATCTTTACTTATAAGAAGATGAACCGACAAAGATCGTGAGTAATCATCTATGAAAGTGATATACCATTTTCTACCACCTCTTGTTGGTGTTGATTTCAAGTCTCCTAAATCCGAGTGTATTAATTCCAAAGGAACTGTTCTACGTTCAACACTTTTATTAAATGGTTTTCTTGCATATTTAGATTCAACACAGATTTCACATCTTTGTTTTTTATCAAAGTTTATTTTTGGTATGCAACCTAAATTAGCAAGTCTTTCTAGCGATTTGAAATTAACATGCCCAAGTCTATCATTCCAAACATGTGAGGAGTCACAAACATAAACAGAAGAAGATGCATTAACATTCAATTTCAAATCAGATACACTAAGCTTAATCATCTTATCGGTAACATAACCTTTTCCTACGAATTCACCATGCTTAGAAATCACAACAGTATTGGACTCAGCAACAATTTTAAAACCTTTTCCTAGCAGGATGGTTTCTGAGATGAGATTTTTGCATATGTCTGGGACGTAGAATACGTCATTCAATGCGAGAGTTTTTCCTGAAGTTAGCTTCAGTTCGACCTTGCCTTTCCCCACCACTTTCGCAATGGAAGAGTTTCCCATGAACAATTTCTCATCATCTCCTACTATGGCATAGGAGGAGAAAGCATTTCTGAATTTACAGACATGCTTGGTGGCTCCAGAATCAAGCCACCAGTCTCTCACATTAGTCATACTAGAGACAAGGTCGACTTCAGACACCATGCCGGTGAAATATCCAGAGTCCTCTACTATGTTTGCCTTATTTTTTGTTTTGGATCATATTTGATCCTTTTAGGGCCTTACGGTCTTTAGCCATATGTCCAGGTTTACCACAATTAAAACAGTCGCCTTTGATGGTGTGCTTAGTGACACCACCTCTAGGCTTAAAATTGTTACCTCGGGTTTTCGACATTGCGTCTATTACCCATTTTTTGGATTCTCCAGAGTTTTCTTTGAAGAAGCTTTATCGTCCAAAACATGAGCTTTGTTGGACATGTTTTTGCTCAACATCATGCTCTTGTCCTTGCTGCACATAAGCTCCTCAACCTGGATCTTTTTGCCAAGCTCCACCATGGTGATTTCACGAGTCTTGTGTCGCAGCCTCCTCTTGTATTCGCTCCATGAGGGTGGAAGCTTTTCAATCACAGCCGATACTTGTAGAGCTTCATCAAAAGTCAAGCCTTCAGCAAGAATCTCGCTGATGAGGAGTTGAAGTTCGACGAACTGTTCTACCACAGGCTTTTCGTCAGTCATGTTGTATTCTAAGAACTTATCCATCAAGAACTTCTTACTTCCAGCAGCTTCAGCATGATATTTTTCTTCTAGAGCTTCCCATAAATCAAAAGCATTAAAATCTTCTTTTACATTATAGAAGTCATACAAGGAGTCATCAAGACAGTTAAGAATATGATTCTTGCACAAATAATTCTTCTTATTCCATCTGTCCAATTTATCTTCATTACCACGGGGATGAAGTTTTCTCGAGGGTTTTTCTAAAGCATATCCATCTAACCTTTGGTCGTTTAGGAAGAATAGCATTTTAGACTGCCATCTCTTAAAGTCCTTACCACTGAACTTTGGTGGTTTTTCTACAATATTCTTTCCCATGTTCTTACAACAACGAATATTACAGTATTACAATATTACAATAAGGCACGATATTACCTTTAGATTGTTGGAATTAATTACAATAATCGAATGCAAATGGGAAATAATACTTAGATTACACTGATAGTAGTAACAAATAACTCAATAAACTTAGTAGAGGCACGTATGAGATACGCTGAGCTAAAGGTAATATTGCCTGCTACTCCTCTGAGATGCTATAGCAATTAACAAATTACCTCCAGGATACAACTACTGTTAGTTCTCCTCTATGTGTAGCATACACAGAGAGAACCCTTAGAACTTGGCAGCAGAAATAAAACAAAATTACAAATCGAAACTTAAATTGTTTCAGAGAAATGTAAAAACTAATTTATGTTTCTGTAAAACAATTTACGTAAATAAAGTTTCAGTAAAACAAATATTCTGTAAACAAAGAAGTAGTTATACAAAATTATGTTTCTGTAAACTACAACTTGTTTCAGACAAGAACTGAATTTATTCTGGGTTTTAAATGAAACGTAAATGAGAACTTAAGTTTCTGAAAGCAAGTTTCTGAAAGCAAGCATAAGAGAAGAAAAGAAAGAGAACTTAAGTTCTGAGGTATATTTACAAATGAAGAAATTCATCTTGTATTTATAGCAAAAAATTAGTTCGAACGTTTAAAGAGAATCCAAAGCAAAGACAAGATCCGTAAAACACGATCCGTAAAACACGCGTCTCGAACGTTACAAAAGTTTAAGGTAAAAGCAGCGTTAAAAATACAGTAAAACGCTTTTGTCGGAATTCAAAATTTTTGAGATTCTTCTCGAGGTGCACATGTGTTACACGGGTCGGACACCCAAAACCGAGAAGGCAAAGAATAAAATTCTTTACATGTGTGGGAGAAACGTGTGGAAGATTTCAGTAAAAAGAATGGGTCGCCTACACCTACGCCTACCCCTACGCCCACGCCGAGCCGAGCGAGCGTGCGTGCTTCTGTGCGAAGCACCGCGCGAACGGGAAAGGCAATAAGAAATGCAATAAGGTTTAGGCAACCTTGCCATAGTCTAGGGCTTTCCCCATACACAAAGGTCTAAAGACCCAAAGGGCCATGCCCTTAAGGCTAAACCAATGCTATTTAAGTCTAAAACTCTTAGTGTTTTAGTCTATATGGGACTAATGTTTTATTCATTCACATGAAAAAACATCTAGGGAGCAATAGGTCTTGGGATCAAAACATGGTCCATGCATTTTTTGATTAAAACAAAACATTGTTTTTTCTAACAGCCGAGACTTACGACCCTAAACATTAGGAACGATCTGGGGCTTCGCTAGGGCTTGTGTTTTTGGTGTTTTGTTGGTCGTGTCTAATCAGCCGGGGCCTTATGGCCCCGGCCGTGGATTAGAAATTATAGGGTCAGATGTAGTACCTGTATTAAAATTAACCAAGCGAATAACTTAGTCGGGCCTGTGTCCCCGGTGTGTCGTTGATCAGACCCAATTAGCCGGGACCTACAGTCCCGGCGTGACCCTTTAAATTGTTTTAGAAATTAATATTATGCGTTAATGTTAGTCGTTTTTAATTAGTAAACTAAGTTTAGGTTAAAAAATCTATATATATTAGGAAACTTAGTCACATGATAGCTTATGGCTACTAACAGTAGGTGACTGCTAAATTTTAATAGTACATCAATGGGCATCACGAATAAAATCAAAAATAGAAAAAGAAGACTAAACTTGAAAGCAGCTCCTACATTCTCAACTGTTCTTGTTCGCTACTCTTTTTGGAAAAGCAAAACTCATTTTACTATCTTTAACTCTTCCAGATTTTAAGAAAAAATATTACCATTCTATCAAAATTCACCAACCATGACCAACAAAGAACGTTTTTAAAACCAAAAATTTAATCAAAATCCATTTCCCCGATCACGAATTGTAGCCAAGAAAAAAATCATTTTACTATCTTTGACATAGGACCGTAAAATTTTTAAATATGAATTTTCCAAAATAATGATGCCGTAACGGCGTAGACCGTATAACTAATGACAGTGCTGAACCATAACATCAAATCTCCCCTGCCAATCTGTTGTGCACCACAATAGCTTTAACACAGCAGTGAAAGATATCATATTAAAAGTAAGAAAAAGCAAAGAGAAATGGAAAAGGGAAGTGCAAAGAGACATCAGAAAAATACTTGTACAACATTTTTGTAGGTTAGTAAAAACACAAACTAAATCTGTATGTATCAGCAATTAAAGACAAATCAATTGGCATTTTTGCGCACATATCAAGACGTTCAATAGGATATATACTGGTGGCAGTTGCAAACAAAATTACAACACATGTGTACATGTAAGCTTCCACAACCTAGATAAGCTACAGCTTTTGAATTACTTAATTTTACTGATAATTAAAGTTTGGGCGTTTTACAAAATGTTCACCCTTTCCTTAATTGTTTCACAAAATGATCACCCTTTAAATTAAGGTTCACAAAGTAGTCTTTTTCCATCCGACTTAACTGTTTTTGAAATTACAGTCCGAGTTTTGTCTTAAATACCCCAAGAGAAGAAGCGGTTAACCCTTTAGTGAATATGGTGCCACGATCCTGAACTGGGCTGAATTTCCGGTGCTATCTTCTCCATTGCTTCAACCATCTGTTTCACAAAGCCTAAAGCTGAGCATTAACTCAGTATTTCCCTTACAATCACTTCCTGCAATCACCAGTTACTCATGCTGCTTCAATCCTTTTCTGTTAACCATTTGTTCCATCCAGCCTTGCCTGCACTAAATTTCAACACACGCCGACTTTCATTTATCTTTCCCTATAATGGGAATTCATTCCTAAGCATACATCTACAGAGTAAGCCATTCAAACATCAACATTAATCATAGTTGCATCTGCAACCACAATTCAACACCAAGCTCTCCAACCCTCTCACTGTCAACTGCAACCCTTGCACACCACCAGCATCAAGTCCTTCATCTGCCTGCAAATCCAATAACCATTCCTGCAAACTCTTGAGTCATAACTATTGCACCTGTACCACAACCATTCCATAACCCATTCCTGCAATACCAGACCACCAAACACCATTGCGCAACATCCACTTCCATTTGAGTTGTTGCACCCTCTTGAACCACCAGTTCATAACCATTTCAGTTCAAACCATCTGCAACACCTAAACATTCATCTACAAATAACAACAACAACCAAAACCTCCAGTTCTTTATCTGCTTCTCAATTTCACCAGCAACAGCTTCATCATGTCAAATCACCACTGCAATCGACAACTACCACAACACCACTGCCTTCAGTTCCATTCATTGCAATCTCACATACAATACCAATAGTTCTACCAATACCATTACCAATCTCAGACTTGCAATTTCTGTAGAAAAAAAATCATCATCAACACGAGTTCTTCAACCAACTACAGCACCACCAGTTTAAGAATCAACAAAAGCTCCTTCAAATCCACATAATCACTACCATCTTCTCCATTACTTCAGCCATCTGTAATTTGAAATACCAATCCTCACCACCAGCAAGCACCACCACCACCAACAACAACAAAGCAGCACCACCAAATCATTCTTAACAACAACAACAACTCCATCAAAGCCATTCTTAACCACAAAATCCATATTTATAATCCCATTCTTCTTCACTGAAATCAAATTAAATTACGGTTTATTGAAAAAATCCATCCATATCGAATTCACAGAGAACCCTATCTCTTTTTAACTCATGCAACATAATTATCGATTCAAAATCACTGAAATTGAAAAATAATTTTCAAATTAGGGTTTCAGAAACCAATTGAGTTAGCATAAAATCGAGTGAAAACCGAACAGACTAATTGAAGGAATACCCAATTTGGATAAATTTAGGGTTTATTTAGAAAAACCCAAAACTAAAAACTAGGGTTTCTGAAACCAAAAATTGGAAAATCACAAATAAAAAAATTGTTACCTCTTATTGTTTATAGCCGTCTTCATGGTGAGTAACTTTAGTATCTCGTCGTGATGAAAGAAGAATCAAAAGAATTATCATGGAAACTCACCCTTTTTCTATTCGCATAGCAGCAGAGAGGAAGAACTGGTCGAGAAGCAGGGAAGAAGAAGAAGAAATACGAATGAGATCCAGTTTTTAGTTTTACTAGATGTTTCCCTTAGGGACAATTAGGTAATCTAACCATCTGATATAACTCTGATGCGTGACATAACGTTGCAGTTAGTTGTCCAGTGACTGTTTTGCAAATACTTTGTAACAGTAGGACTATTTTGTAAACCGGATTAAGGAAGTGGGACTATTTTTGTAAATACTCTTAAAGTTTTGTTAACTTATTTCAATCCGTTACTATTGCCACATACCCAACCTAGATAAGCTACAGCTTTTAAGCCGAGTTATGCAAGGAAATTTTTGGTGTATATAAGTTTGTTGTCATTCTCTAAATACATATTTTAAGCGTTTGAATTAGGAAACACATATCAATAAGAAAACACGGTCAAATAAGGAAACCCAACGATCTGATGGACGTTTATATAGAACATATAACGAATTAATCTGCGCCGTGGGATGACGAAATCGATGGCCGGATATATCAGTCTACACAAATACCACTTCTTTTTATAATATAGACTAGGTATCACGCCGGCCTTTCGGCCGGCGCTCAACCTCTTGACGATTTTGGAAAAGTTGTCCTAAATAGTCAGGAGCATATTTAGTTAGTTAGTCGAGTCACAGCAGAACGATCCAAATATTTGGTTGGTCGTGTCATATTAGTGTTGGTTAGTCGGGACATTATAGCATGTTTAATTAGTTGGATCATAATAGCAGGAGGAGGCCGGGTCCTACGGCCCCGGCGGTCGAGAAATTGAAAGGAAGATGTAGTGCCCACATTTAAATTAGTGCGTTAGTTGATCCTGTCTATAATATTCGGGAGCATATTTATTTAGTCTGGTCATAGTAGAACGGTCCCGATATTTAATCGGTCGTGTCATATTATAGTGTATTAGTTAGTCGGCTCACAATAGAGTGTTTAATTAGTTGGATCATAGTAGCCGGAAATCCGGGACCTACGGCCCCGGCGGTTGAGAAAATTTAAAAGCAGATATAGTGCCCAAATATTTAGTTGGTCGTGTCATATTATATAGTGTTAGTTAGTCGGCTCACAATAGAGTGTTTAATTAGTTGGATCATAGTAGCCGGAAAGCCGAGACCGCGGTGGAGAAATTTAAAAGAAGATATAGTGCCCCAAATATTTAGTTGGTCGTATCATATTATAGTGGAATTTTTTTTTTCTCTAGCATTGCTAGAGCCATTGGATTGGTTAACCCAATGGTGGTGGTGGCCAGTGGAGTTTTTTCTCCAAGGGCAAAATTTGAATTTCCATCATAAACCACCACCACCATTGGATTGGTTAATCCAATGGCTCTAGCAATGCTAGAGCAAAATCGCCTTCTATTATAGTGTGTTAGTTAGTCGGGTTACAGTAGAGTGTTTAATTAGTTGGATCATAGTAGCCGGGACCGTGGTGGAGAAAAGTTAAAAGCAGATATAGTGCCCAAATATTTAGTTGGTCGTGTCATATTATAGTGTGTTAGTTAGTCGGCTCACAGTAGAGTGTTTAATTAGTTGGATCATAGTAGTTGGAAAGTCGGTAACTACGGCCCCGGCGGTGGAGAAAATTTAAAAGAAAATATAGTGCCCAAATATTTAGCTGGTCGTGTCATATTATATTGTGTTCATTAGTCGACTCACAAATGAGTGTTTAATTAGTTGGATCATAGTAGCCGAAAAGCCGGGACCTACGGCCCCGGCGGTGGAGAAAATTTAAAAGCAGATATAGTGCCTAAATATTTAGATGGTCGTGTCATATTATATTGTGTTAGTTAGTCAGCTCACAATAGAGTGTTTAATTAGTTGGATCATAGTAACCGGAAAGCCGGGACCTACGACCCTGACGGTGGAGAAAATTTAAAAGCTGATATAGTGCTCAAATATTTAGATGGCCGTATCATATTATAGTGTGTTAGTTAGTCGGCTCACAGTAAAGTGTTTAATTAGTTGGATCATAGTAGCCGAATAGCCGGGGCCTATGATACACCCACCAGTACTTCCATAACATCTACGTTAACAACATTACAATTGAATTATGACCCGGATATAACGTAAGAAATACAGTGCCCATATATTTAGTTGGTCATATTAAAGTGTATTAGTTAGTCGGGTCACCGTAGCGTGTTTAATTAGTTTGATCATAGTAGCCGGAAACTCGGGACCTACGGTCCCGACAGTGGAGAAAATTTAAAAGTAGATATAGTCCCCATAATTTAGTTGGTGGTGTCATATTATAGTGTGTTAGTTAGTCGGGTCACAGTAGCGTGTTTATTTAGTTTGATCATAGTAGCCGGGGCCGATAAATTTTAAAAGAAGATATAGTGCGCATATATATTTAGTAGGTCGTATCATAATATAGTGTGTTAGTTAGTCGGATCACAGTAGCGTGTTTAATTAGTTTGATCATAGTATCCGGAAAGCCAGGGCCTACGATCCGGCGGTGGAGAAAATTTAAAAGAAGGTATAGCGCCCATATAAGTTAGTTTATTTTAGTGTGTTAGTTAGTCTGGTTAGTGTGTTTAGTGAGTTTGATCATAATAGACAAAAAGCTGGGGCCGGTGGAGAAAATTTAAAAGTAGATATAGTGCCCACATATTTAGTTAGTCGTATCATATTATAGTGTGTTAGTTAGTCGGGTCACAATAGCCTGTTTAATTAGTTAGATCATAATAGCCGGATAGTAGGCCCCGGCCGTGGAAATTTACAGGCAGATGTAGTGCCCAACCTCAAAGTTATCAGCCACTTTCCATTCTGACAAATTGTTCTCTTTTGCGATTAGTCAGTTTATGGGTTTGAACTCCAGTTTAAGTAAATGCGAAAATCAGCAAAACACATTCACTTCTGGTCAGGAAAGACATGCTTACTGGTTTAATGTTAGCATGGTTGCATTGATTTGTATACTGTGGAAGTGAACTGTGATAGAAACAACACATTCATCGTTGTATATATACCCCGCACGTTTCTAGAATAGCATCAATTACCAAAGGTCCATAACATCCTACTTCGATATCATCTCAAATAACTTGTCAGGAAGCTTCAAACCTCATTCAAGCATTTATACAAACAACTTGTGTTCCCGTTTCTAGTGATGATGGGATGAGTTTAATTTGATTTTTATGCTTGAACACAGCTCCTTCCCTGCAGAATTTAGATCAACAAACGCATAAAATTCAACCAAACATTTATAGTACCATACTTGTAGCACATCAGGTCAATCTTCCTATTTTATTTTTTGGTTTGAAAACCCCCACATGATTCTCCTACACGGAAGCGAGTTAATTTTCCATGTTCCTCTCGATTCAACATTGCTTCCACTCTCACTGATTTCTCGGGCTCGATTGAGTCCTTAATTGAGTTGAAACCCTTCAATCAATCGAGCCCCTATTACTATCGATAACACCTCCTAATCGAGTCTCTACCCAACTGAAATCTAGGCAACGATAGTCACCTATTTTTCCATGTCTTCCTGAACTCAACTTCAACCTAAAATGTGTCCTAAACCCTCGAATTAGCACCTACCAGAATCATCAATCTAACTGGTAATTCCTGCCTTGGTCTTCCTTCCTTGTTCATCAATACCTCCATCGGCAGCACAACAACTCCATTCTTCCTTCCCTGATTTCTCTGGACTCAAATAGTTGATCACAATCAAAGAAAAATTTCTAGGGCTAGACAGAATTCTCGGAGTACCAAGAGCAGAAGAAAGAAACCGAGAAGATTCCCAACTAATAAGATTATAAACGAATCGCTATAATTTGTCTTTGTCTTCCATTATTACAATTTTACCTTTGGTAATTCCTTTTGGGTAAATTTTATTTACGCTAACAGAGTAAAACCACCATATCCTTTATCTCAAATTCCCATTAAGCCACGACCAACCACTCCTGTGTTGCCACACCGTAGCTATGCCACCTTCGTATACTAGTGTACCTTCAACACCGGCCTGTTATTTTAAGCCACGATCATAATATATCAACCTGAGCACCTTGACTGTTGATGAAAGGTTTAAAAATTTTCCATCCTGTTTGATAAGAAGAATAAGGAGATATCCTTTACACTAATAAATCAAATTACAAACTGGAAAAAAAAAAACTAATAAATTCTAATACCTTATCGTTTCATGGATGCGATTACAGCAACCCTAAAAGGTTGCATATCTTTTTGATTCTACGTTGATCCTATAAAAAAATCTGAAAAAAAAATCAACAAACGACAACCATCCCACGAAATTTTTGCAGCATCATCTTTCTGATACTGCTTTGAACCTCCAAAAGCACAAAGTAAAAATCTGATACTGCTTTGCACCTCCAAAATCCTGAAAAAAAACAACAAACTATAATCAGGGATTACAACAGAGAAGCACGAAAGAACTACAAAATATTGAAAAGCACAAGAAAACAATTTCTAAGATTCTGCGTGAGAAAGTAATACTTGAAGAAAAGAATTTAGAACGAAAGGATATCATCTTCAAAGTAAAACCATATTCCGCAAAATTGCAGTGAGCAGTATAATGGCTGTAAGATTCAAACTAAAAGTAATTTCACTCAAATAATGGTGCCATCTGTGGGATTCGGACCCACAACGACATGGTTGACAACCATGTGCTCTGCCATTTTAGATAAGACAGCAATATAATTTCCTAATATACACTAAGTGGGATTAACTATAGTGATACTTACTATAGGAATTAAGGGTTAGCAAGCATAGAAATTACTTTCATCTTACTTATTGCAGGTACGCAGTATCTTTAGAAACAATGTCATGAACTTCCTTTCACATTTGTGTTATTTCACACCAAGTAATGAAGTCAACAATGGTGAATTTCCTATACTGCACTTCCTTCAACTTTTCTAATACTACACCTCCTTCAACTTGTCAGAGATAACAGTTGGAGGTTCATAAGCTCGTCCACATTCAACATCCCCTACGAAAAAATCATTTCATGAGGTCTATGTTACTTTTGTTGTCTACAATGCTTTTTTTTTTAAATTGTCTACAAAACAATCAAATTCGGCATTGGTATCTCTCCCTTCAATTATGTATGCTTGGATATACCCAGATAACAACTAATTTATTCAGTTTGGTACTATGAGTTTTCAGATTTTTCAACATATAACTCATGATGCTAACTGCAGATAATAAATTATAAGGTTTCTATATGTTTGTTTACCTTTTGCGCTTACTTTTATGATCCAACTTTACCTCCTAAATCACAAAATCAAAAAACCTAAAAGAATCAGCAAACTATATAGTCAATAAACTGGAAGCAAATAGAGACTACTACAACTTTGCCTCATAAGCAAGCATACTATTTGACCATTCACACAATCACGCCCAAAAACTTACTGCCATATGATGAGTGTCGAGCCCTACCTTCCACAGTAAAGTAAAACAAACACAACTATAGCATAATATCAGTTCCTTAAAAAAGTAATTAAGAAAATCAGTTTAAGTGGTGCTTCGCCGCTTCCAGATCTTATATTAGTGCTTCTTTGGACTGGGTTACATACAAAGGTAGCGTCTGTAGCCTCAACAACTCTACATATAACTTTCGAACTCAAAATTTCAGCTAAGGAAAAGAAACTCAATTGAGTTCCATGGACATATTTTGAATTTATTTAAAAGCGTCTTAGACCCTATATATGAAAATCTAACATGAACCTTAAAGTGGTGCTCATGAACCTTGTTATAACACCAAATAGAGACACTTGATATATGCATTGTGTGTGCAACAAAAACTAATCACAATGGTTGCGTAAAAGTGGACTATTACTACTGTCATTTTCTACACAGATGACTCCACTATTATGACTATCTACCATGTCTATTACTTTCTGATTCCAACCAGGCAACCAAACATGATTCTGAGTACTCTAAATATAATTACCATAAACAGAACCAATTATAAAACTGAAAGCTAGCAAGTTCTCTTTCTAATCTTACCTGTCCATACACCATAAGCCAGCAAGTACATCCCATTGCTAATTACCAGCTCTTGGTCCTCCTAAATCATCTCGACGTCCAACACCACCAAATATAAGTTTACCGTCACCAGCTACACAACCTGAACTCTACCACCAGAAACCTTGGCATCAAATTGCAGCTCTTAGTGAATAATTTCCTTCAATGAATCTAGGATGTTGAATAGTCAGTATACTCAATTATTAACTATTTAATCTGTGTAGAATATCAATAAACTGTAGTCAGGGATCAACGAAGTATATCTCCTGATAAAATATCAATAGAACATGTCATCGGAACAACTAATCACATCTAGAAAACTTAATTAGCACATTAATATAAGAAAAAAACCCAACAGGTTACCTCTAAATTCAAATCTAGGTTTTTTATTAAAATTTCATGTTAATTTCAAATTCAGTAATCAGATCCATACAAAAAAATAAGGAACAAACAAACCTCTTTATCATGATTAAGACACTTAGGATAATCTTCTCTAAGAAGAGCAAAATATTCAGTTCTCTATAATTGGACATACATTCACTGAAATCTGTCCAGAAATCATAACACCTTCCTTTGTTCCTTGTGATTCCTCATCCTGATGCCATATCGAATAAAGCTTCTCGGTGATGTCAATGGCTACTTCATAAAAGATCGAATCCCCAGGATGCAAATATCGATGCTCATAAACATAGGTACAGAGATGAATGAAATTCATTATATCACTGAATTTCGTAGGAAGTAATAAATAAAACCAAATGTCTTGCCTATATGGGTTGATGTAGATATCATCATCTCCCTGATATCCTGCAAAACCTTAGTTCTAAAGCTTGTCAAGAAATAGTACTTTCACAACGACGAAAGTGCTGAGAAGAAGAAAACATTGCATACATCGATTCACGAAAGAAAAATACACAAACACTACAATTCACACAGATTTTTTTAGCACGAAGTTGAAGACATTGGGACTATATGTAACACCAAGTGAGAGAGAAAATCATATAAACAAATTCTACAATCCAAAATTATTCTCTGAAAACCAAATTCACATTCCCATGAGAATGTACCGTTCTTAGATCTACATTGGCAAAAATCAAAATTCACATTCTCGTGAGAGCAATCCTGGTACACAAACATTTCATCAAGAGGCTCAAGGACTTATTATTCAAACAATATGAGCAACCAAGAAGCAATGTAATACGGGAAACTCTAATGCATCGGCGGTCACATCCCACACTCGAGTTTTCAGAATCACATCATATCTTGATTCTCACCCTCAAATTCCTGGTCCCGAAAGGTATTCGACATAGAACCTAAAATTTTAGTTCTCTACATGGAATCAGATATAATCCTGAGCAGAAAAAAATGCAAATAGAAGAAACTTTACCCAGTTTCATAGATAGATCTCTCTTACTTTCAGAAATAGAAAAGACATTATAGTATGGATATTACTGATCATCCTCCGCCATTGACGATGACAAAAGAAGAAACAGTTCTCCTCTTTTTAAACCCTAACTTTTATGCGAGATATTTTTTTTTTTGTTGGAAACTTCAGAAATCGCTTATAAAATCTATATAAAGGTTTGTTACAAAAAGAAGAATACTGAAGAACATGCGAAGTCTTATATATGAATTTTTGGTACCGGAATTAGGACACATCTCTATTTACGGAAACAGTTCTATATACTAAGAAACCTCAGGATGCACAGTTATGGAAAGTACTATGAAACCAAATACGTAAAGGGAGTTTGAAGAAATCAGGAAACTCAGGCATCCGACGCATGAAAATATCCCTTGTACAACTATCAATCTGTGTCTTCGGATGACGAAATCGATCTAATATTACTGGTATCGGTATGAAAGTATCCCATGAATGAAAATGCAGCAAGACTAACAATTCCAGGTTACAATTGTGAACACAGTAATATTCAGAAAAGAGGAACAAAGACATACTGCAGATTGTAAAGAAAATACGCAACACAAATTAATAAAGCCACCTGAACTACTGGCAAGTCCGTGAGTTTCAGAAGCACTTTGCAGTCGTCATTACGCATAAACTAGCAGACTACCAATATATATAACAGACAGAAAAACATGTATTTGCCCAGGAAAAGATAGCATGCACAACACATAGAATTAGTCACGTGCTTATCTGAACATGACAAACAATCAGAACTTTAAGTTTCATTTACTGAAACTATCCATGTCCTCCATATAGAAGGAATTGTATACGTACGTAAATATATGCTACCCTCAGTTTGTTAAAAGATATACTATATATACCGCAATTACTGCTGCCAGATCCTTAGTAGCACATACAACTCTTTAATAAGTTAAACACATACGAACTACTATTCACATGAAAAATATAATGAAACAATGATTCCCAACCACAACCATGCCATTTCCAACTTTAAAAACTAACACCTTTGTTGAGTATATTTGTGCCATATTCCTGAAAAAATTGATTAAGATATAGAATTTGTTATAGGTTGTGTACCTCTTCCATAATAGCCAGGTCGGATGCAGGTAGCTTCACAATTTTGTGGTATTCACTGTCTAATGCCACAAAAATGATCGATCTAGCATGGTCTTTCACTTCAAAACAGACCAAGAATCTACATTAATACTCTCATATTTGTTTAAACAACTATTCATATAATGATAATAATTAGACGCAAGGAACTACATCACCTTTGTATTGACTACTCAATTTTGGATTCGTGCTCAGGGGCACAACTCTTCATCCTTCTCACTAACTAATCTGAGTGGCATTCTCTACACGCTTCGTAGTACCATCCACTATTAGTCATGATATTAGTCAGGGGGTTACCTTGTACATACCTCTATTAAGTTCTTGCAAACATGCACAACCTGAATTTCAGAAAACCCATATAATTCCAGTAACAATTTTTGCATCAACCTAATATCAGTCCAGTCAAATATATATCCTACAAATCAAACCTACAAAACCCAAAATTCAAAAGTTAGAGGTAATCAACACCAAATCAATTGAATCCCAAATAACTAATAAAGAAGAAATCTATCCGAATCAGAGATAACCAACACCAATTCAGACAAAGATTATACCATTACAAACCATCTCTTCTACTTGATTTAGAACTTCACCTATTTGACAGCAGCAAACACATCGTCTCTCCGTTCACCTGCAAAAATCTTTCTAGACCAAACCCATAGATGTTAATTATTCAGTCACCAGCCAATTAACGACAGTAGCTTCATTTTATTTCTTCATACTCTGTTCAATCATTCACAGGCTTTAAACTACCAGGACTTTAACCAACCATTAAATTCATCAAAAGCAACAACCACAGACTTCTTATTGATACCTAATTACTTTAACAGCAGCTACAACACCATTATTCTTCTGCAAATCACCACCAGCTTATCCACCATCACCAGTATCACCTCCTCTAGATTCACACTCTCAAAACTATGGCATCAACAGTATCTTCTTATCCAATTTCTTGAACAAACCCATCTCATATTTGTATCCTGAACACTTAAAATCCATCAAGATTGTCAATGATGAATGATAGACCATCTCAACATCATGCGTTACGGTAAATCCAGCAAGAAAGAATAAAGCAAAAAAAAAAAAAAACTATTAAACCCTAATCAAATCATCTCTGAAGCTACAATTCAAAATTATAAGGTTTTGAACAATTCAAATTAAACCCTACTCAAAATTATGTACCTGCAATTGATTGTACCTGCACATTATATTTTCTTCTTCCCCTTCAAATCGAACAAACAAATAACACACTAATCAACACCAACACATTTAATAGAAAACGATATTCGTAAATGGACTCAGAAAAATTAAGCTCAATAACATCTGATTTACATCATAGTTAAAATACCAAAACACCAATTTCTGAGGAATCAATTAGGTTTTCTGATTTTACATACTCATAATTTTTTATTGATTCCCAAGAGATTTGATTTCCTTTGAACCGTTAATCTTGATGAGAACTTGAAAACTCGATTTGAAGTTTGGAGGAACTGAAAAAAAGAAAAGGAAGAAGAGGAGTAGTAAATAATAGGTTAGGGCATCCTTCATAATATAGATTTAGGATCACCTGAGCTAGAAGAAGATCAAACGAAAAAAAAAAAAAACTTTAAATCCAGAAGAAATCGAATACCTCTAACAGGAGCTTCATCAGGTTTGAGATTAGGGCTAGGAATTGTTGCTGTTGAGATTCAATGAAGGAGACGAAGAACTTCTTCGAAATCAAAAGACAGATTTGAGAAAATGAAGAGTTGTGTGTGTGTCTTCAGACAGAACCTACAGAGAAGAAGAAAATAAATAGATCTCACAGTATCGGCGGTATAAACGATAACAATTGGAACGGACGGACGGATCTTACTCCCAGAATTGTATGCCAAGATCGTGCGAACGTAAGTATCTCTCGCCGACGATATATCATGGCCGCAGGATCGCCGAATCCGACGGACACCTTTTTCCCCGACACAAGGACCACTTTTCCTTAATAAAAGAATATGCAGTGTTGACTCCGAAATTCCGTCCGATCATCTCGGTGGAATGGTTTTGTCTTGGTGTCTCGGACCCACCCGAGACAGTACGAGATACGGAATTAACCACATTGATGTCAACAGACACGGTTACCGATCTCTGTACATCGACATTAAACGCCGATCCTTCTATCTAAACATCTGATCCCTGATTAACTTTCACAATGTTTTTTTTTTTTTTGCTTTAGTTACGCTATATTTCTTTGTTAGTATGCATTTTTATTCCCTGTTGATATAATTGCATAGTTTAGTTGCTTGCCGCTACAACAAAAACATACATGGATCATTCATGAAAAGTGTGATCTAAATACTGGTTGTTTGTGATCTTTGCTTGTATAATCTAAAGTGTAATCCATAGATAACAACTCTCCTGCAATGGAAAGTGTGATCCTACCATATGCAAAGAACATAAAGTTTTGAGAAGTTGAGATATAAAGACAAATTCTGCACCAGTAACTCAAATCCAAAAACTGATATAAAAAAGGAAACAAATTCTGAATCAAATTCATTCAATTCCTGAACCACAAACCAAATTACACATTTCTGCAGAGTCTTAAAACATCAGGTTATTAAAAGACAAGGTTTTAAAAGTTGTGATCTTTCCACTGAGTTTTCAACCCAAATTTACCCTACAAACAGTAAACCAAAGTGTGATCCCATACCATTTCTGCACCTGTAACTCAAATCCAAAAACTGATATAAAAAAGGAAACAAAATCTGAATCAAATTCATTCAATGCCTGAACCACAAACCAAATTACACATTTCTGCAGAGTCTTACAACATCAGATCAAAGTATATACTGATCAATCAGTACAAAATCAGCTGAGTCTATCAATTTAAATACCAAACATACTGATTTAAAGCTCATTACATGAGTACCAATTCTACTGTAAACGCAATTTCAAGCATCATTAAGAACATATTTGCCAAATACCAAAGCGTATAGGTTCATGTCAGTCCCAAGTTCCTGCAGTTACAGGCCACATCAAAAAAAAAGGTTACATAATACACATTTATCGGAGTCCCAACTCTCAATATATCACACCTTATTTTCCTTCCCTCTCATATTCTTTTTTCTACCCTGAATATACTCTGGTTTGTCCTATGTTTCTATCTACTTCTACACTCATTCAAATTTTCTTATCCTTCCATTTTCTTTACTCCTATTCCTTTCTTCTAATGTGTCTTCAGGTTTTGTCAACATGCTGCATTAGTGTGTCATTTTGTGCAGGAATTGAGATACTGTGCAAAACTGCAAAAGCCAGAACTCACTTCCCTACTTCCTAACTTATCTAACGAAGTCTCAAGTTTAGACTGATGCATCATGGACATGGTTCATTTCTTTAACTAGTTGGCCTAAGAACCCTCAACCTCATCACATATTTGGTGATATTATAATCCAAGTTAATCATAAAATATATTGTAGACAAAAGGAAGTCTATATACCTTTAACGCTTCATGAATTTTTTGGCCTTTCTTCCTTGTATCTCAAACTTTTTAGGCCATGCAACTTGATATCCCTCTGCATCTCCTCCATAGGAATATTTCCTCTTCGCCTTTAATAAATTTGAAAGCTACCAGGACCCAGACAATCTGCAAGTAATTAGATAAAAGGATAAGTTGAGATTATAAAACAATAGATCAGTAAGTTAAGAAAATTAGGGTATTGAGGTTCTTAAATGATGAAATCACAAGAACTGTGCACGCTTTGCAAAAGTTCAAACTGCTTTGATTGTACATATATCTAATGGGCGAAGAAATCGTCAAACTTATTGATCGATAGTTGAGACAAGTTTAAGTTAAACAGAGTACATCATAAATGTACACCCAAATGAGGTATATCCCCATATAAGGTAATGATTTATAAAAATAATGATGACCATAATATTATCATCGAAGTGGCTCCTAACCTTATTGTCAATCATGCAAAGACCTTCATACCACATTTCTCCTTTTCTAGCCGCTCCATGAAGCGCTTCTTTTAGAAGTGTTTTAGCACTTCCCTGCACCAACTGAAACTTGTCAGTCTAAACTAAGGGTGAATTCTACATCACTTGAAAAGTATCAATTCAAATATGAAACAGGTTTTCACATAGACAAGAAACAAATTGTTCAACTAGACACAGACGATTAGATATTATTAACATGTTTTGCAAAGACATCTTCGTAATTTCAATTATAAGGAAAAGACTTCTACTAGAAAGCTGATAACATGAAAGGTTTGTTGTGCAGAACAGAGGGGAGGAATTAACATAATAAGTAGAAAAAGGTTACAGGGGAAAACTTACTGCCCATTGGTTCTTTTGAAGAATCTCCACAGTTTTCACGTTCTTTTGCATGCTCCCAGCCTTCAAGAGCCTAGATAGTTAAATTACAGTGATTAAAAATTCATAGACAAAAATGGTTAATAGATGTCAGTTCTTAAGTACTATTTCACTACCCACCTATACCTCACAAATTAACATAATAATCTGGTAAAACATTAGAAGGATGATAAACGATCCAAAGTATAATTAACTCAATGTCTTCAAAAATACCCATGAACATTCAAAGCACTCTACAAATCCAAATAAAAAGTGTTATACAAAGCCTACATACTGGAAACATTGGTCGTGCCAATGTGATGTTGGACCGGCAACAAATCCGCTTCAAGCTCATCAAAATACCTAACATGTAAAACAAACCACACTGGTTAACAATCACAGTTTAAATCCTATACTTGAATGAATCTGTTTAAAACCTAATAAGGAAATGAAGATCCTTTTCCAACCATTCATAGCAAAAGCCTCCGAAACCCTCCTGTTTCTTCCCCCCTCTGCATTGGAGAAAACAACAATTTAGTTTGTTGATTGAAACTTTCCATGCACTTTTGAGAATTTCTGCGAAGATATAATGGTGGAGTTCGGTTTGTGCTTAAGTTTGGCTATGAAGCTGGAGGGAAGGAAATAATGGTGCAATACGGGGAAATTTTAATGGTATTTGAAACAGTTGAGACTTAAGAAACTGGCAAGAGAAGCTGCAATGGAATGAAAAAGTTTATCTTTGCAGTAACCAATAGAACTTATTTGTAGCGAAGAGGTCGCAGCAAGCAGAGAACTCTTAAATAAAGTACAAAGCACATTTTCAGTAAATACAAAAATTGAACTGAGAAACAAAAGTTGAAGTTCATTATTCGCAAGAGACGCTTACCTGACGAACATTCGCAGCATGAATAACTTGCGAAGATAGCAACTCAGGAGAATAAGAAGAAAGGACGAAGGGAAAAAGAATGTACAAAGGATATTAAAATCAGAATAAAAGAAGCTAATCATGCCGTTCTAACACAAACACAAACCGAAACAGTTGGTTAAGGGAGTGCCCAAAGAAATTGGGGTTACGAGATCGAATCTAAATTTACTCTTCATTTTAGTGTACTTTTTACTAAGCTACTAAGGGAGAAGGTAACATTAAATTTCAATATTGTGTGTTTATTTTGCAGAAGAGGACCCAGCAACGTTGGTCACGAGCGAAAAAGAAGAATCAAATTAATAGAATCACATTCCTTTTGTTGCTGCAATAATTACTTTACTTTTTTCGAGATTTATACATTTCAAGAATGCCAGTTTCGCAAGACAATCATATACATCGCAGGAGATGACAGCAACAGAAAATCGCATGAAAGCTAAGTACCACTTTCCTAGAATATTTTACTTATAGAAAATGAAAGATTTTTAAGATTTCCAAAAAGTTTTAACTTTGATTTAATTTATAAAAAGTGATACAATCGCAAGATTTCAAAAATTTCAAAAGATTACAAAAAATGAATTCATCGCAAAAATTTAAAGATCTCAAAATTTTTCAAAGAATTCAAAGTTACAAAAAACAGAGAAAATTAAATTTATATAATTTTATAGAACAATTTTAATTTAAAGACGCGATATGAATACTTCTCATACTTCTTATACTAAAGATTTTATGAAAACATTCAACATTTTATGTACATGAAAAATTTACGATGAATTTTTACGAATAAAAAGAATTTGGATTCTACTTATAAAAGGCGAAAAAATACCGCCAAAAATCAATTGCGATTAGCTTTCATTGAAGAAAGACGCAAAAATTTATTTGCGAACAAAATACCGCAAACTGTGATCAGCTTTCAAAAAAGAAAGAAAGCCGTAGAAAATTTACACAGGCAAACCTTTGTGGCGTACACCCTAGTTCACGAAGCAACATTTCGTAAGAGGCAAAGTCCTAAAGTACGTCATTTAAGGGGGTACCTATAA
The DNA here is from genome assembly GCA_023529315.1 of Papaver bracteatum. Classification (NCBI taxonomy): domain Eukaryota; kingdom Viridiplantae; phylum Streptophyta; class Magnoliopsida; order Ranunculales; family Papaveraceae; genus Papaver; species Papaver bracteatum. Next base: position 171,480 of record JAJJWX010004832.1, read on the forward strand.
GCATGTCTCAGGGACACCGGAACACCACCAAGGAACCTGAGTACATGGAACTTTACGGGGTACAACCCAATTACGGGGTACCTATCCGGGTTAGACACCTTGGATTCTCACCTAATCTTGCGACATTACGCGATATTATGCGATGTAACATGATTTAGGTTGGGCGACTAAGGCATACTGTATTTCCCAAGAAGTGCAGAAAACGATCAAGGCGCCGAGGTACACGGTTGAGTCAAGAGTGTCGGGTGGGTTTGAAGCACATCTGCCATTTTTGACAAGTCTTGGCAAATGATGCACTTGGCCTAAAGATACCCCATAGGGTGCAACCTCGTAACTATAAGCCATATAGGCAAAAAGGATAAGAGGTTGCGATCAAAAACTGGTTATTTGCAGAACCGGATGGGAAGATCTAACCTTGTATGGTCGATGTACGCTTCCTTGAAGGGGCAACCAAGGGGAAGATAAAGGGAAGCACCCTCTATTAGGGAGCTGATACGTGCTATAAGACGCAAATGTCACGAGGCTTTTTGTTCGCAAGAACATAAAGGCTTGTCATATTTGTGCAACAACTGAACTTCTTCGAGCATTCTAAAAAAAAAAGAAAAAAAAACTCGCAGAACATAACAAAGAAGTTAAGATGAGATCAATGGGTTTTTGCATGAAAGTGTAAAGACGTCCTGCGATTTCATCTAAAGACGGAAATGTAATGGGCCTTTATGTTCGCAAGAATATTTAAATCTGTCATATTGTCGCAACACTTCCTGAAGAGGCTAAAATACTACACAAAAGAGGTGGAAAAATAAGACCTTTACTTAGGAATGCATGATAAGACCACAGCAATTGATGAAATTAATTCCATCAATATCATTGAATAATTTTTACAAGAATATATATCATGAAGTCCTAACAAAGAAGACAATTCCATCAATATCATTGAAGAATTTTTACAAGAATATATATCACGAAGTCATTACAAAAGAGGTGATTTCATTCGCAATCAAAGACGGATACATGTACAAAAATACGCAAATATACTTGCGAAGATGATTATATTGTAGGAATGGAAGCAACTTAAAGATTACATCAATTTTAACGCGGAAAAATGAGCTAAGTAACAGAAACTTGAAATATACATTGCAATAGATAACCATTCACATCATACAAGCATCATACTCGCATCATCCAAGCATCATATTCGCATCATAAAAGCATTGCATAAGCATTTCATGGCATAAGCATTGCATACACATTTTATAACATAATCATTACATAAATATTATATTCGCACAAATATTTTACAAAATTTTACAGGATAATAACGCGAAACTTCGCAGAAACATTCATAATTCGCAGGACTATTCATAATTCGCAACAATATATTCGCAGCACTATTCAGAAGTTCAGAAATTCGCAGAAAAACTCAGAAATTCGCAGAAATATTTAGAAGTTAACAGGGTTACCACTTGAGGCAGAGGCAAGATAAGAATAGAGACGCAATTTAATCATTCAACATTTTCTTAAGGATTCTCCTTCATAAATAAAGAACAGAGGCAACTATGGATACCCAAGAAAATATTTATGTTCTTTATCTTCTCAGCAAGAATCCTCACCAAAAATGGAATAATAATTTCACATGAACAGAGGCAATATTTATCACTCTCATTCAAGGACGAATACTTCTTATATATTTCGAGGATTAAGTACTTCTTATACTTCTTAAGGATATTTCATACTTCTTATATATTTCGAGGATTAAATACTCCTTATACTTCTTAAGGATACTTCATACTTCTTATATATTTCGAGGATTGATTACTTCTTATACTTCATCAAGGATATTTTATATTTCTTATACTTCATACTTTTTTAAGGATACTTCACACACTTCATACTTCACAAGACGATACTTCTAATTACTTCTTAAAGCTTCAGAACTTCGCAAAAGAATAGAGGCAAGTATATACTTTTTGAGTTTGATATTCTTTCGCTCGTTCCTTCATCAACAAAGATCAAAGACTACTACAACGGATTTTTTCTTAAAGATCGCTCTTCAAGCAATATTCAAGAAAAAAGAGGCAAGATGTAGGAGCATAATATCGCAACGACCTTCACTTGCGAATTATTAACGACGCAACTTAATAATGTCGCATAAGAAATATTAGAAACGACGCAACAAATGATATCTTGCGAATTTGTGGAGAGAAAAGACATTTTGCGAGCATGGCTACGAAGACTCGCATAACATATTTAAAATCCGAAATTACGGGGGAACACAACTGTCATCTTTTATGTAAAATCATATAAATAGCCATTTAGGCATGAGAGGAAGGAGAGGTCTTTTTGAGAGAGAGAGGATAATTTTAGGAGGAGAGAGAAAATTTTAGGAGAGATTTATTTTCTTTATCATCTTCTTCCCCAAAAAACTAGGGCTCCAAATATTCATTAATGAAGTCTCAATTGTAAAATCATGTAATCACATACAATCACTAGTGAAGCACCGTGGATGTAGATCACATTGATCGAACCACGTAAAAATCTTTGTGTCTCTTTTTATAATTTTAGTACTTTAATTCTTAGTTTCATATCAAATTAATTAGATTTAGGAATCATTTCAATGGATTCTTATGAGGGTGTAGTTGTGAGATAATCCGCAACTACAAAAATTATCAATTCAAATACGAAACAGGTTTTCGCATAGACAAGAAACAAATTTTTCAACTAGACACAGACGATTAGATATTATTAACATGTTTTGCAAAGACATCTTCGTAATTGCAATTATAAGGAAAAGACTTCTACCAGAAAGCTGATAACATGAAAGGTTTGTTGTGCAGAACAGAGGGGAGGAATTAACATAATAAGTAGAAAAATCTTACAGGGGAAAACTTACTTCCCATTGGTTCTTTTGAAGAATCTCCACAGCTTTCACGTTGTTGCATGCTCCCAGCCTTCAAGAGCCTAGATAGTTAAATTACAGTGATTAAAAATTCATAGACAAAAATGCTTAATAGATGTCAGTTCTTAAGTACTATTTCACTACCCACCTATACCTCACAAATCAGCATAGTAGGATGGTAAAACATTAGAAGGATGATAAACGATCCAAATTATAATTAACTCAATGTCTTCAAAAATACCCATGAACATTCAAAGCGCTCTACAAATCCAAATAAAAAGTGTTATCCAAAGCCTACATACTGGAAACATTGGTCGTGCCAATGTGACGTTGGACCGGAAACAACTTCGCTTCAAGCTCATCAAAATACCTAACATGTACAACAAACCACACTGGTTAAAAATCACAGTTTAAATCCTAGACTTGAATGAATCTGTTTAAAACCTAATAAGGAAATAAATATCCTTTTCCAACCATTCATAGCAAAAGCCTCTGAAACCATCCTGTTTCTTCCCCCCTCTGCATTGGAGAAAACAACAATTTAGTTTGTTGATTGAAACTTGCCATGAACTTTTGAATCTCAGGAAAAGTAACAGTAGTTCAAAATTTCATACAACATGTAGTGATGACGTCTGCTATCCCATAGCTTTAAGTATGGCATTACTTGAACATGCACTGTATTAGATTATGGCATGTTAATGATGAGATTTATATTCATAAATTAAATTAGATACTTGATGGTTAACAATAAATATTATCTCGTCTTCAACGGATGTAAGAAACTACAAAGGAACAAACAAACTCTCATCATGTTAACCGAGAGAAGGCATGTGCAATGACCACATCCGACACTGACTATCTTCGACAAGCTACTACATGGTACACTTACCTGTAATTTTAGCATAAAAACTTAGTTCTGAGATTGAACCAGGACATATATGAACATAAAAGATTGGACAAAGAGTAAGAGCACAACAACAACCAGACAAGATATACATAAAACTTGTAGTCATTGAATAGTTCCAGGAGCTTGAATTTCACATTCATACCCGAGAGCATATGCATGTTGGCAAGGCCTCTGAAATTTATCGACCAACCCTGGAAGGTAATTGTGCATGTTAGATGGCGCTTTATGTCTAAGCCGTGATAGAGCCTCCCCTTGGTTCCTCCATACACCTCATCACCTAATAGAGGATACCCAAGATGCTCTGCATTGGCACGAGTCTACCTGTCTAAATTATCAGTGTAAGTAATACAAAATTTTCATCGATGCAGAACAAAATTTCTACAAGTTATTATGTGCTTTCCGAAAAGAGGTCAGGAAGTTTCCAGATAACCAAACCTTAAGCTTAAGTAGAAAACAGATTTATAGAGTAGCAAAAACCCAATAACTAACTACAAAAAATTTACCCTTTTCTTTAATTTATGATGCTAAGGGGAAAACAAAAATTTACCCTATACAAATTTTGATAAAACTGAAGCAGGATTCAAGCAGGACTTATCTGCAAGATTTCAGATAAACTAATTATAATGGTAAATTGAGAATGGAAAAAAGGTCGCAGAGTTAGCATAAGGACAAATTTGATATGTTAATCCAATAGTATTACACAATCAGAAGAACACCCAATGGGGAAGATGTCTTCTCCAAGATAAGACCATCTGTAACCTGGATTGTTATCCATTTTAAAAGAAATCAATGATCAATGCTTAGCATGTAGGGGAAAGAAAATTTCAAAGAGATAAACATATCCTCATATATCAGTCCCATTATCCAGACTTGAAATCTGTGAAACACAATTCCATATATTCAAAATTTGGAATCTGGTCCTTGATAGTGAAGAGAATTTCTATCATCTCATGAGAGTCAAACACTCCCTTGTTGCAACTAATCATCCTTTAGTAGGTTCAAAATCATGGACATAAATTTAGATTTCTATAACAGATGCGAGTTTCCAGATGTATGCCGAACAAGAAAGTATACAACTAAATAGGTATGCATGCTCAACATTGACAAAACAAAATTAACCTTCTCCAAAACAAGTGATGTATTAATATCAACTGATTAAACTTCTTATTACCTTTACCCATATTCGACAACGAAGAATATGAAACATCCTTCTTTCCTTCAAATGTATAGCTAGCATCAATCCACCTACAACAACAACAACTACTACTCAATCACGAATTCAACAATCCACACACACCAACTAATGAAAAAACCACTGAAAATATAAAGATAAATTCACCTCAATCAACGTAAATTAGAGAAGAATAAGTTAACCACTACTCCTCTATTCAGTTTGATTATATTACCCTAAAAACAAAACCCCCTCAAATTCCTCTAAACAAAAATCTCAATTCACGAAATATGAATTTAATTCGATTAATTCAATCTATGTACAGTTCCTACAATACATATATGCTCAATGCATGATCTATTTACAAGACAAAATCAAAACCCTAGAAAAAAATCAATAAAATTTATTTATATTTATAGATGTAATAATAGAAAGAGTAGATTTAATGTTACCTTAACTACTGCAACCTTGTTCTGATCGGAATGGTTATCCTCTTCTGAAACTACTTCTGATTCTGATTACGAAAGAAATTTAGGGTTCGTTTTCTTTTTTATGTGGCGTGAAGGAAGAAGATATACTTAAATTGTGATTTCAACGAAAACTCGAGATCGTCACTTGATTTTTCTATGAATTGATGAAAGAAACTGGCGAGATAAAGGGAAAGAGACAAAGAGCGAAAATGAGTTAAGACCGAGAATTCGAGGTTTTGATATTGGACCCCCCAAATTAGCGAGATTTATTTTTCGAGCGAACCTCGTGAAAATTTGATATTACGTGGAAAGGTGCAGCAGCCAGCGTCAAATTCTTTATGAAGCTAACAACAATGTGTGATTTGGACCTGATCGACCAGGTGAGTTAACAAATCCCGTTTTTTGTCTAACCTAACCTCCCTGGTTCATTATCCATGGTTAGGTTAATTACTCTGGTCACATCGCCAACTGCTTCAGTTTATGCAAAGAAAGTCTTCCATCACAATACCCATTCGCTCAAAGATATTGGTGAGATCGCTGAGCGAGATTGTTCCGGCTTAATAATTTCATGAAAGAGAAGCATTTGATGAGTATTCTCTTTGTAATACTCTTAAAAATGCAACCTTTGCATCTTGTAACAATGGGAAACAAATTCAGGCCGTTATTATTAAGAATGGTTTCATAAATTTACCATCTTGATGACAACATTGATGAATTTTAATCTGAAATGCGGTAATGTAAAATATGCTAGAGGTGTGTTTGATGAAATGTATGACAGAGATGTTGTTACATGGACTTAAATGATTGTGGGTTATGTGCAAAACAAACGTTTTAATGAATCATTGAAATTGCTTAAGAAAATGATCGAGTTTGATCACTACAAGAAAACTTAGCTTTAGCGACTATTTTCTTACCAACAACGGTTGGTGGAATTCTTCAACAACAATTGTTTGTAACTAAAAACAACACTAGTGGGCGGAAATGTCTAACCACAAGTTTTCTAGCAAAGACAGTGGGTGGAAGGCTTTAGCATAAACAACTTAACAACCGAAATATCGTATTTGTTGTCATTAGCCTCCAACCATCATGTTTGGGCAACCGAAACATACCCTAAAAGGTGCATATCTTTTTCCACTCATCTTTCCCACGAAATAATCTGCTGGTAGACACCTCAACCAACCATCAATTTTTTGCGTTGTTAGTAGTTTTCAGCCACGCGAGTTTGACAACTACAAAGTACAATAGAAGGTAAGTACTTCAAGACACTATGTGTAGCCACCAAGTCAATATTTTGGTATACACTTTTACCAAAACATTAGTTTGTTGGCGCGGTTAGTAGCTTTCATCCACCAGGATATGATAACTACCAAGTTTCATGGTTTATTAGGTACGCGAAGATTTTATAGTTTAAAAAGTTTCTTCTTTTGAAACAACTTAAAAATTTCTTAGCGAGTTTATCGCTAGAGCATCGTCTGAAAAGTTTCTTCTTTTGAAAGAAAATTTGTCTTGGCGAGTTTATCGCTAGAGCATCTAGATGATATAAATGCATCACCTTACTTTTTGAAAGAAAAAAGAAAAATTACATCAACATGAGTATGATTCCACTATCAAAAGTAGATTCTATTATGAAATTATGTATACTTGGTAGTTATTTAGGACTGAATCCAAAATTCCAAACGAATAATAATTTTGAACTAATGGGAAGTTGGATGACCAAGACGCATGACTATACTAACAAAACAAGATTAAACCAAATACAGAGAAAGTAGGCTTCAAATCCACCTCATAATTGTATATAATTCTCTAGGTGTATAAACCTTTTTTTAAAAAAAAATCAAGAAGTTGTAGTTTCTTCAAAGATGTGAAAGAATCACGTGTCATATCGATGACTCAACCTTAGGAAAATATGTCACTCCTTAGCATTAGCTATATGTTTAAGGCATATATAATCATATGCTTCACTACATAAAAAAGAATTATTTTAACTACCCTGGATGCTTGACATACAAGGTGAAAATATTAAGCATTAAGACCGACCAAAATTTATAGCTTGAAAAATTAATGTAAGTTCCCGAGTATCCTTGAGAACGAGTGGGATTGGAAAAACCATAAACTTTATAGTTAAACTTACAACCCTCTTTAACTAAAAATATAAATTAAAAACTTAATTTAAAGTAATTTGAAAATGGATTTGCTCCATGATTGATGTGGGCAGATACCATTTAGGGAATCCAACGATCAGGATTTATTAAGATATTTTTGTCCTATATGAAATGGTATCAACCTCTAGTAATATGGTATCATCCCATATCAATTGTGGTTTGATCCCTCCTCTATTTTTAATTTTATAGTAACATCATTGACCGTCCACGTATTTTACTAATAAACGGCTGAAGATTAAGTCGACCAGCTTGTTACACGTGTCTATGAAATCTTATCTTAGACTAAGTCTTATGGGCTAGATTGGAGGTGCTAGATTAGCACTTAAGTGTTGCAATTCAAAAAAAAAGTTTGGCAAAAAAGTGAACACTAGTTCTCTCTCCTACCAGTTGCTAGCATGTGAACTAGCATGCTAGATAGTTACGCTAAATGATTCAGCGCTTGAAAAACTACCTTTTCGCGGAATGATTCAGCGCTGAGGGATTTATTATTGATATGACGGTTGAGATTTAAAGCGTTGGACCATTTAGCGCTGGGCGCTGAATGGTTCAGCTCTGGGCTGACGCGGAGTGCTAATCTATCTTCTAGATTAGCACTCCCATAAGACTTAGGAGGTAGTCCTGACTGCTAATCTAGGTGCTAGACTAGCACCCCATAAGACTTAGTCTAAACATTTGCGGGAGAAAACTAGTGTAGGGTTTTCATTTGGTCCCTCCCCTTTTTCTCGTGTTTACCTCTAGCTCTAAAAAACCTCAGAAGAAAACTAGTGTTAATTAATGGGCTAAGAAAGTTTATTGATCGAAGATTCTTCTGAATAGAGAAGTTAAGTTTTGTTTCAAAACTTGGGGATGTTGGGAATACGAAGAATATGACCTAATAAATTGTTAAAATATCTTCAACAAGTTCATGTTTAATGAACTTCGGCACTTCATCAATTTTTGATTTCTCATTTTCCATGGTTTTCATTTATGTTATCTGCTTGAATATGAAGAAATCATATGTTGCACAACGTTTAACCATTCAGTGTTTTTTCTGTGATCTTCCATATTGTTTTACAAATTAGCTTCAAATGATCAATTACATGATAACTCACACGGAATCCTATAGTTCTTGATCTCTGATTCTGCAAAAAAATAATCTTGTAGATAAATTAGCCATTGCTGCTCAACTAGGTAGCTTTTTGTCATTAATCTTGATTCCTTTTACTTTGATTTTTTCCCCTTCAACCAACTGAACTTCATTAAAAAAACTATGACTTGCCGACAATACTATGGATGGCCACACTGGTGGTTTGGTCTAAAACATAAAAACGCGATCGTTGGATTGCCTAAATGTTAAGGGAGTAAACTTCCATATTACAAACTCTGGGGATGGAATAGCCTTGTATTTTTAATAAGTAGAAATGATATGAATAACATAATATCCTTCTTTTATTCACATGCAGCACAGGAATCGTCAAAATCCTTCATTCAGATCTCCAAAACTAAGATTTGAGCTACCCATATTTCATGTGTAAGCTTTATCAATTAATTTGGACTGCGTAAAAATGGTGCTTTTTAGCTCAATACTCTTCTTAGCATGCACATAAAAGTGAAAGAATATGTAATAGATCTCCCCCCTTATTTAAGCATGTGCAAGTGAATAATAAGATATGGTATCGTGAATATATACGCTCGGTTGCTGGTAAAGTTTGTACTAATGAAGATTCGCCTAGTTATTTATATGATTTTTACCGAAAAATTTGATCTACAGGCGGTTGTAGATTGGGTAAATAACAAATAAAGTCGTATGAAATTAATCGGGTGCATATCAAAGAATGTCGTATAAAATAAATCAGGTACGAAACAAAAAATTTCGTATAAAATAATTTGGGTACGAAACTAAGAACGCCAAATAGAACGGAGAATGTCGTATAAAATAATTTGTGTAAAGAAGTTAGAAGGTTAGATGATTTATTGGTATATGGTACAGAGTTGACTCGCATTGAGCAATGAGATTTATTGGTTTGTCATTGATAACTGTTAAATCTAAGATGGAATCATGAAATATCATAATAATGGCATGTCCACTGGGATCACATACTAGCTAGTTGAATTGTTGGAGCTATCTTGGCCTCTTAAAATTATAGTACAAGCCTGACAGGTGAATCGTTTGCTCTCTTCTCTGAAAACTCACTATTATGAACTCTGCATATCTGAAAATATAAATCCCCATTCCACGAAGGAAACTTGGAGCAACATTGGAATAATGGGCTAAAGATATATGTAGATAATTATCACAGTTCATGTTTGCTTACTTTACAGTTTTACACGTACAATACCACCCACTAATTTTTGTCATCGTCTGATGATTTTCAAAAAGACAATGATCACAATCTCCATCATCTAGTTAATCACCTTTCATGATTTCATCATCTTTATTTCAAGTTTCTTATAACTATTTGGCTTTCCATTTCTACAAATACAAACACGGGTGTTGATGGTGGTTTTAATTTAGCTTAGGGTTAAAATCCTAAAATTGTGCATCTGACATGACATCACCATGATCTCTAACGCATTTATTGACCATTAACACATTTATTGAATCAATCAGCATGCTTACGTAAGAATTATTGGGGTACCTTTTTTCTGCACGAGTCATGTTCCACGGCAGAACCCTTTGCATTAATTTCACTTATGTCAAAACCCTAATTCTTATTCTACCGCGCCTAGGCATGCCAACCATGCCAGCCGTACCACTGTGCTAATGGCAAACCGTGCCATCCACATCTACCGCACCAAGGCATTCCAACAATGCCAGACGCACCACTGTGCCAATGGAAAACCATGTCAGCCACATCTACCGTGCCAAGGCATGTCAACCATGCCAGCCACACCACTGTGCAAATGGAAAACCGTGCCAGCCACATCTACCGCCCCAAGTCATGCCAACCATGCCAGCCGCACCACTGTTCCAATGGCAAACCGTGCCGGCCACATCTACCGCGCCAAGGCATGCCAACCATGCCAGCCGCACCATTGTGCCAATGGCAAACCGTGCCGTCCACATATATCGTGCCAAGGCATGCCAACCATGCCAGCAACACCACTGTGCCAATGGAAAACAGTGCCAGCCACATCTACCGCACCAACCATGCCAGTCGCACCACTATGCCAATAGCAAACCATGCCAGCCACATTTACCGTACCTTGTCGTGGCCCTTTCCATGCTAGCTGCACCATGTGCCAACGATATTCAAAACCAAACGTACCTTACCACGGCCCTAGCCATGCTAGCCGCACCATGTGCCAACGACATGCCAAGCCCTTGGCCCCACCATGCCAAGCCAACCACACCTTGCCTTGGACCTAACCACGCTATCCGCACCATGTGCCAATGGCATCCATGCCTTTGGACCCGCCATGCCAAGCCAAACGCACCTTGCCACGGCCCTATCCATGCTAGCCGCACCATGTACCAACGGCATGCCAAGCCTTTGGCCCCACCATGCCAAGCCAACCTCACCTTGCCTTGTACCTAACCATGTTAGTCGTACCATGCGCCAATGGCATTCCAAAACCTTGGCCCCACCATGCCAAGACAATCACCTTGCCACCCCAAGCTGACCTTCCATATGCGGCTACCAAAACGAAGGCGTGCGACAATCAACGGTCCCCCTTCTATCTTGGCAGAAAATCCTACCCGTCCAAGGTCGCCAGCCAATGCATGGGAACCTTTAGACCAACCCCTAGTTTGGTCACGCCAAAACCACGCCAAGGCATGCCGCGCCAATCACCTTGCCGCTCCTAACTATGCCATTTCGGTCTTCTCTTCACGGCTGCGAAAACAAAGGCTTGCAATAATCAACGACCATCTTTCAATCTTGGGAGCAAATTATAACCGTCCATGGTTACCAGACAACATATGGTAACCTTTTAGCCAAACTCTAGTTTGGTCACGCCTAAACCGCGCCAATGGCATGCCGACCTTGCCATGCCACCATGCTATCCATCCCTATGCGGCTACCAAAACGAAGGCGTGCGATAATCAATGGTCGCCCTTCAATCCCATGAGAAAATCCTAGCCATCGAAGATCGCCAGCCAACGCATGGGCACCTTTTGGCCCCAACCCTAGTTTGGTCACGCCCAAACCACGCCAAGGAATGACGTTCAAATCACCTTGTCGTGCCTAACCCATGCCATGTCGGCATTATCTTCACGGCTGCTAAAACAAAGGCCTGCAATAATCAACGACCATTTTTCAATCTTGGGAGCAAATCCTAACCGTCCAAGGTTACCAGACAACACATGGTAACCTTTGACCTAAACCCTAGTTTGGTCACACCCAAACCTCGTCAATGGCATGCTGACCTTGTCGCACCACCATGTTGGCCTTCCCTATGCGGCTACCAAAACGAAGACGTGCGATAATAAACGGTCACCCTTCAATCCTAGGAGCAAATCCTAGCCGTCCAAGGTTACCATACAATGCATGGTAACCTTTGACCCAAACCCTAGTTTGGTCACCCCCAAACCGCGCCAATGGAATGTCGACCTTGCCGTGCCACTATGCTGGCCTTCCCTATGCGTCTACGAAAACAAAGGTGTGCGACAATCCACGGCCGCCCTTCAATCCCAAAAGCAAATCCTATCCGTCCAAGGTTACCATCCAACGTATGGTAACCTCTGACCCAAAACTCTAGTTTGTCCATGCCAAACCGCGCCAATGGCATGCCAACCTTTCCGCGTAAACATGCTGACATTACCTATGCAGCTACCAAAACAAAGGCGTGCGATGATCAACGGTCGCCCTTCAATCCCAGGAGAAAATCCTAGCCGTCCAAGGTTACCAGACAATGCATGGTAACCTTTGACCCAAAACCATGGTTTGGCCATGACAAACCGCGCCAAGGCATGCTATGCCAACCTTGCCGCGCCACCATGCTGGCCTTCCCTATGCGGCTACCAAAAAATGAAAGCGTGCGACGATCAACGACTATCTTTCCTCTTAAGATGCAAGATCTCGACCGTCGAAGGTCACCAAGCCAACAAGTATCCTAGGATTGACTTTCCATGCGACAACAGTATGCTACATGTTTTTCACGAAAACATTCGAGAAATCAACACATATCACAAACTTAGAGATCCTATTTGGGTATTAGTTTGGCGGTTTACAGCATGCGGCATACACTACGCCTGTTATAAGAAAGTGTAATAAGAATAAGGCGGTTAGTAAACATGAGAAGTAATGTTGAAACACTTTCTTTTATGGAACATCAATTCCAAGCGTGACTGATCATCACCTCCTCCCATTTACTCACCCATTTACCATTTCTTAATGAGACCAGAGTACGTTTCACTTCGAATTGTATAAATAGGTCTCACTTATTTCCACCGAACAACAAGTTCAGTCTGGAACAATACATTACTCAAAAAAAATTCACTAGCTTCCCATCTGTGAGCTTCCCATTTTCTGATACAAGTCGTGAAATGACTACTCTTCCAGAATCAACCTGGTCTCAACACTTTATTCGCTTCCTCCCCAAAACCAACCCATTCTCCTCCTCTTTGTGACCGAAGCAATTCTGTAATGTCCATTTCTTATTTTAGGCCGGATTTGTACAATCTCTTGAATCTAAAGTTCTCTCTTGCAGTACATTGTTTAGGGTTTAAATTCGTTTCTCACCCACACACCGGAAATTACTAAAGAAAATGTTTTCACCCTCAAACAACGGGACATGTGTAGCAATCTCTCGTAAACAAAAGGAAAAAGGTAAAGCACTCAGTATTCATGTCCTTTCTACTTTATTTCTTCCTATAAAGTCACAACGTATTTCCTTCACCTCCAACCATCTATCTCTATCTATGTCTTCTGAATTCTACCATCTCACCCATTTGCTCATCAGTTAGCCATGGATATTGAATCAGGAAACATAGTCTTAAAGAGTAACAATTGTGTTATACCCGAACACGGGGTCTTATTGTGCTGGTTTAATGCTTTGTTTATGAAGTTGAAAAAAAATGTAGCTGAATTTGCAAATAAAGTAAAGAAAATAGGAAAAGATGATCCAAGAAGGATAACTTATTTAATCAAGTCAAAGGCTTCAAACATCGCTAAAACTTCTTATACTTTCCCATTTCTTCCATATGCAGAAATCTTGGTTGTCCAAAGGAGTGTGTCTTTTGTTGGCATTGCATCAAATATAAGTTTTTCCGAATCAACACAACCACATTTTGCGTACATGTTCACGAGAGAACTCCTAATGATCGAATTTGAATGGAACCCAACACCCATTCACTTGATCTCCTTATGGAATTGAAACTAGAGAAGCACAAGAATCAACAGAAATCGAATAAGAGAATTTATCAGGATTTAAACCTTGAGAAACCATAGAGGCAAACAATTTCAAAGATTCTTCTCCTTGTTCACACTGCAAATAACTAGACATCATTTCATTCCAAGCAATCATCTCTTTCACTATCATCGAATCAAACAAGTTATGACTACTCATATGACATTTACATCTTGAATACATATTAAGCAAACTGTTTTTCAAAACAACATTACCATCTAAAACACCAGATGCTAAAACATGAGCATGAACTTACTTACCTAGCTTAACATCATGAATACCAGAACAAGCACTTATAGCACTAGAAAATGAATACCCATTAGGAATTACATCCATTACAAGAAAATTGGGCTCTAGGGACTACCTCGAATCGGTTGGTACATGGTCGTTTTTAGTGTTTAGATATCTACAACAACCAACATGAAAATAGATAGGCTCTGTGGCTGAAGGCTGATTTGCTGGAGACCATTACCAACCATGTTGTTGGAAGAGATATCTTTTAACTACTATGGAGCGACTCAATCTTGAGTTAGCACAAACATTATCTAACCATTCACTTTCGTTGGAAGAATACAAAGCCTTTGCAGATAAAACATTTAACCCACAATAATATTTATAGATCAAGACTTAAACATTGTTGGTAGAGGTGGACAATTATACAACGTTTCAGCCACCGAAGGGTTTAACCGGCTGAATTCTAGTTGTCGAGGGTGCTGGTGAAGGGTTGGAGCCGCTAACACTCTGATGGAAGAGAGTTTCCTTCCACTGAATTATAGTTTCTCAAGAATTTAAGCTTCCTTGATGTTTGTTGGATCATAATTTCAGCCGCTGTTTTTTCAGTTGGCTGAAGGGTTATGCCACCAACTTATTGTTGGTCAAGTTTTCTAGACACCAGTTTTTTGGTTGGATCAAGTGTTAGCTTTGAGTTGGTGAAAAGTTATACACACATGGTTAATTCTGCTGCTCATAGGCTTGAGCCATTACAAATTCAGCTGGTCAAGTTGTTATAAATGTTGCTCAAAGTCTTGTCCCGCTACATATTTGAGTTTCTAGAGGGTAGTTATATCACGAATATTATGAAAAAAATAAATCTGAATTTCATTTTGATAATTAAATTCAACATCATTGATTCATCAACATTCAAAATACCCCAAAATATATTCAAGACATCCAACTACAATATACATAGAGGACACACTGGCCTATGCGGAAATGAGTGGTGGATGAGAGTCTGGATCTTCACTACTAATGGCTGAGAGTCCGGATCTTTTACTTAACGAAGCTCTCACTGCAGGAATGATTGGATCCAATGTTTCTGAAGGAACACCTTAAACTGGAGTGAGCATCTCCAACTTGAGTGTTCTAAACAAGAGAAATAACAACAATAATGATCATATTACAATATAACGTGATGTACATAAGAGGCAGATAAAAATTTACCTTAAATTTGCCTGCATGCCTTGGGAAGAAAACGAGCTTGGCCTGGTATGTCTTAAGACGCTAGAAAATGGTTTGGATCCCTTCCAATGACTTATTTCTACGCCTTTGGTCCACATCCATACCAATTGTAAGAGCATGCTTTTTAAGAATTACAGCACCCTGTGTGGAGTAAATTGCAATAAGATTTTTAAGAAACCCTATGTATTGCTGAAATGTAGAAATACCAAATGAAATATAAATAAAAGTTATTGGTTATAATTTTTTTAAGTGTCGGTGTAATCATAAGGACACATTCATTTTATCGTAGTATCACAGCGGTTGAGAATATATAACCGTGGAAAAGATTAAAATAACTCATTTCATTACCTTGACACTCCACCTTGAGTACCCACTTTGAACAACCACTGCCATAATTGAAAGGGGTCTATTTTACTGTGTTCGTAAAAACAAAGAGTTTAAAATATTATCTCAAAGGATTACCATGAGTTAAGAACCAGAAGTTCAAATAAGAAAGAAAGATCAATTACAGTAACAACCAACTCCAGTCAGATATCTTCTTGTTGTGACCAAGAATCAGAGGATGATTCAATTCCTGCAGGCATTTAAATTATCAATTCCTGCAGGCATTCAAATTACGTTATTAACAACATGATAGTCACTTGTACAGGTTGAGTTCGAAAAAGTGCATTCACAAAATACAACAGGAAAACCAATATGTAAATCACCAAATTTCGATCTCTTTTTAGATAAATTTTCCCCACAACGATTTGTTTGTGTTAAGAACTTCTTAGTGTTTAGCAAGATGAAAGTTTGGACTACACATTTAATCAGCTTAGGGTTCTTCAGTTCGAAATTTTAGAGTTGGTGGTCATTGATAAAAGCAAAAATGAATTTGAAGTACCGGTAGGGTGGGGACCTATCATCGTAAAGTGAACATTATTTCCCCCTATTGATTCTGAAGGATAGGGACATGTACAGCAAGAAAGCTTAATTTACTCAAACTTAAACCTAATTTCACAACAACAAAAAAGAAGAATAGAAATCCTTCTGTCACATGGCCACCAAGCTCCAAAAATATAAGATCAAACCCCTAAAACCTACTTTCCTACACGAAGATGAACAAAAGACCATTAAATTATTGCCTCAGCTGGTGTCAGTTCACCATTTTTAGATTTTCATGTAAAATGTAGAAGATAATATGTTTCTCATACATTCAGTGAGAAAAACTTATACAAGGAAACGTTAAAACCATAAAACAACTCCCCCCATAGAACTCATTGTAATCAAAGTGAGTAATCAAGACAAGTCTCATTGTAGTCAAAGTGAGTAATCAAGACTTACTTGTTATCATTCCTTCCCACCAAAGTGGCTCATACAATTAACAGTATGCACTACTTCCTGCAAACAAGAATCAATGTGATTAGTTTCTGGGAAAACTTACACAAGCAAAGAGTAAAGAATATGTGACAATGTCCAACCCTTACTGTAAAACCCCGTAATTTTCTTAATATGATTTTCGCGCTAAAACCCGATCCATATTAGTATTTACTCGTAGTTTTAAGTTAAAACTTAATTTGTAAAATCTGGTTGCCATATTAAAAATATAAATAAATCATTTCTTAAAAAATATAAATAAATTAGTTTTAAGCTACATTTCTTAAAAATATAAATCATTTTCCATGTTGATTAATTAATTGATTAGTATTTAATTAGTTATAGCAATAATATGTGCATTGATTGGTAGTCACATGTAATTAATTTTTGACATTTTTATGGATATTTATATAGTATTATTTTTAGCTAGATAATTGTAGCATGAATTTTTAAATACATAAAAAAATAAAGATTTGAACTATATTGGCAATTTAATGATTTGTCTCTTATAAAAATATGGGTGTATATATTTTACATTAATTAATAGGTAACCAAAAAATGTATATATATATAGGAAAACAAAATAAAAAGGCTAAACAAAGATGTTGGTTGGTAACCTAGCGAAAAGCTGGGCCCCAACTCCTCTTTGAATAGAAACTCCTAATCTATGAAAAATAATACTCCCTCTGTCCTAAAATTTTTGTCCTCTATTATATTTCCGTATGTCCTAAAATTCTGTCTAGCTTCTGTTTATAGACATATTTTTTAGTCAAACTCTCAAATATATCCTTCAAACTTTTACAATTATAAAATTATTTTAATATCACCAATCTAAATATTAAATGATATCTTCCTCAATATAGGAAACAAATATACTAAATCAATCCATAAATATTTTTATTTTTATATTCTATTTAAATATTTATATAAATATTATAAATACCAATGTATTTTTCTTACATACTCCATATATTCCTTTTAATTTTAGTAATAATAAATCATTTAATAGGGGTAGTTTTGTACACTCATTCGGTCTCCTTAATATCTTAACTTAGTCAAAGCGGACTAATAATTTAGGACGGAGGGAGTATATATATTTGTATTTAAGTTTATAAAGATAAAATAGGAAATTTATTGATTAGTACTAATTGCATGCATATGATAATGCAAAATTAAAGGAATCTTCCTAATTTACATGTGTTAGCAAAATTAAAGGAATTTTATTTAATATATAAATGTGAATTTATGTTTGTGTTTAAGAAATGTATATTTTGATAAAAATAGAAACATCATTAATAATGATTTAAGGAATTTATTTGTGTTTGGATGGCAAGAATTATTTTTCTTTGTTTAAATTTGAACTAATAAATAGCATGCATGGGTTGTCACATTATTATAGGAAATAAATATTAAATAAAGGGAATACAATTTAAATCAATGAGTTTTTATGTGCATGTGCTTGGTTTAATTAAAAATGTTGCCTAATAAAATATAAGAAATGTTGACATTATGGATTTTATTTGTCTATCTTTCTTTTTGAGTGAATGTTATTTACTACAGAAAAAAAAAAAAATAAACTAACCATCACTTTCATCTCTCTCTTTTTCTCTTTCTCTCACTCATTTTTCTTCTAAAACTACAAAGAAAATTAAACCTTTCTACCCATCACTTTCAGTAAAGTCTTCTCGTGGTTTTATTTACATCATACAAGAAGAGAAAAATAAAGGCATTTGATTTATTAATCTTAGAAAAAGGTGTCTTATTTGTATCAAGATTTTGGAAAGCTATTTGAGGTAGGGGGTTTCTACCTAATACAAAAATCAAAACCTATTTTAGCATTATAATTATATTGATTTGTTTTTCATTTTTATGCTAATAATCATGATGGTTGTTTTAAATTTATTAAGTTGTTTTGTTTGTATAAATTGATTTATTTATGAAATTTTGCATATTGATTATTAACCATTATTATTAGATTTTTCTAGATTTTTTTATTTTAACAATTGATCTTGGCAGTAATGTTTTTTTCTTCTATTTATTAAGGAAATTATATTAACGCATAATAATTTAATTTTAATTTTTGAAAGTGAATTTATTGAATTAGACTATGTCGGAAATGAATTTGGTGTTTGTACGCGCGTAATTGTGTTGATTAGATACGAATATATAAGTCTCTCTGCTGTTGAAATGTCAGGCCTTTATGGCATCCCACCATTGGTGGCTACCCTAGGAAGACTGTTCGGGGAACAATATGGTTTGTTTACCGGAATAACTCTGACAACTATATTAAGAATCATTGAAGAAAGAAAAATAAGATTGTTTGAGGAATAATTGTGGTTTGTTTACCGGAATAACTATGACAACTAGATTAATGGTTTAGAATTTGAGGTTGAAGATTTTGAGTAAGAAATGTTAAGTATTCGTGGTTGAGAGTGGCGTAAGTATTGTTGTGGATTTCTGTGCATGAATTTTATTATTGTATCTACTGCATTTGTTTATTTTTTCGTGCACTCTATTATTTTTGAAACTTCCTACTGGGATGTGGTTTGCTCACCCCTTTTTCATCCTTTTCCACAGAGAATGGAGAAAGATTATCCGTAAAAGAAATTATTTGTATCATGGGGATTGGGTATCGCGTTTTGGTTTTTATCGAGGTGTTGGTTTGTCTCAATTTTGTACTTTAGATTTTGTAATTAGTATTTTACATTTTTTTTTGTAATTTTAAAAGTAATATTATATTTCATTCTATAAAATTCAGTTGAGTTGAGTTTTGTATTTTATTAAAATATGTTGGAACGAAAAATTTGGTCTTACACGAGTGGCGGTTCGGAAATTTGGACTTGTTGGATCGGACCCGACCCACAAGGTCGAATCCGTGTCCGCTGGAAGTCCAAAATGTTGGGCTGTCACACTTACCGAAATCAAAACAAGAAACCAAGTTTATCAAGGTCATTTCGAAATGATAATTAGATAACTTTAAGCTACAATCCATGAATGTTTGACCTTCTCAACATGAGGAAGGACCTCCTATAATCAAGATCAGAACATCCATCTTGATCAAAATGGCATAATTGAAGGTGTCTGATACCTGCAATAGGAAATATAAATACTTCTCAGTGCTCAAATATTGCACAATAATAACATCTGAAAGCGATAATCTAAGATATCAGAAATCCACAAACCATCAAACGGAATCATATGGTTTTTGTGTCCACACTTCTTCTTCCTGTTTTTTACAACATAAGGATGAATACATGCATATCATCTGCAGTAAAAATCAAATCAATTCTCTATGTATATCAAAATAACATCAATACTTAAACATTAATGAAGCACACTACAATACTTTGAGCAGGTACATCACCAAAATTCCCAATCAGGAATAATAAAGAAGTTTATTGACTGAAATAAGCTCAAATGATTTACCTTCAAAAGAACTAAAGCAACCAACATTTGCAAACTAGTATAGTGATAACCCAAAACCCAAAATAGTAATGGGTTTACTATATCATAGCTTTCTATCCAGTGGAACCATCAATCCCTGTGAATTAAAACCAAAAAGAAGATCAGACCTGAATTTTTTTTGAGAGATTAACAAGAGTAAGACATAGCTACTTGAAACTAATGCGGCATTATCACTCAATCAAAACAGAAAACAAAGGCCACAGTTGCTATCATTGAAATATAAATTTAATGCAAGCCTAAAAGTGATCAGTAGGGGAATATTTGCAAGCCTAAATCAACAAAAAAAAATCCCTAAAATCTCACCAACAAAATGACAACAAACCCACAAAGCACAAGACCAGTTGTTATTGTCATCACCAGGAGCAAACAATAAATTAGTCATATTAGAAACAATATTTGAGAAATCAAACAAAAGATGACCACTACTAATCATTTGGATGCCACATATCTGAAGTAAGACTCCATGTTGAAGGAATTTTTGGATCTTTGGATGGAAAGCTATGAATTGCTTTAAAATACCCTCCATTATTGCACATAGACGTAAAGTTTCCAATCAAAGACCGAATTCAGAAACAAGTAACTACAAGTAAAGCACTTTTGCACACAAACAAAAATGACAAGCCATAAGGGAAACTAGATCTTTACTTTTTGAAATACGAAAAACTTCAAAAACATCTACAATTTTGGATTAAACACACTCGACAAAACATATAACGCTTTAATAAGAAACCAACAATTCAATCAACAATTGAACCCCAAATCAGCAATACACATAAACAAAAATCATATATTCCCGTATTTTTATATTCCAATTATGCAAAATCCCAGAATCTAAAACTCCATATAAACATGAAATACAAAAAAAGAACTAAGGAAAAGCATCATGATCATATCTAAATTGAAAATATTGTTCTTCTCAAATATCTCAAATCAATTATAAATACATACGGAACTCACACATGAAGCCAGCAATGTTGTAGTTGTTCTTAGGTTTGAATGATGCATAGGTTCTTATCCACTCCTTCAATTAGTTTCTTGGTTACTGCAGTTGCAAACACCGGGAAACTTCATTTATCTGCATCACAAATTATAAAACTCCTAAGTCAGTATATGAATTAAAAACTAGGAAATTCTTGAAACTTTGAAAATCAAAGCCAAACGAGAAGGGTTAATTCTTAATGCAAAAGCCTTAAAACAAACAAAAGAAAATTAATACAAAATTGAAAATTAAGGGGAAAAGTATAAACAAGAACATATCTGACTAGAAAGATGAGAGTAAAGAGAAACAATAGTGTTTGCACCACCATTTACAACTTCTTTTTACCTGCAAAATCTTACTCAAATGGATAGCATTTTTGATATAAACCCATGTACCCATATTACTCAACGATCCTAGATTTCATCACTTCAAAAATGGTAAACAATCTTCACCTTCAAACATCATTTAAACGGCTGTTATAAGTGGTCTTCCACGAAGTTAATGGATAGGTAAATCGACAAACAAATTGAAACCGTAATTTATAAAAAATCCTAAAATTGAAACCTTATTCACATAAAATCCTAAATTGAAAACCTAATTTAAAGAAAATCTTCAAATTGAAATCTTAATTCCATACATAATGAAACCCTACACAAAACGGTAATAAATTAAAAAATTTTGAGGAAAAGAAAATCAGACAAAAAGCCAAAACCCAAACTTGGAGCTTCATTTATATAAGTAACAAATCGATCAAAAAAATAAAAACAACAAGTCAGGGTTTCACAAATCTAACATGGAAATCAATTCTTGGAAACCAATTTTTGTTCTTCATGTTTAGTTGAATCCCCAAGTTTTGAAACAAAACTTAACTTCTCTATTAAGAAGAAACTTCGATCAATAAACCATCTTAGCCCATTCATTAACACTAGTTTTCTTCTGAGGTTTTTTAGAGCTAGAGGCAAAGACGAGAAGAAGGAGAGAGACCAAATGAAAACCCTACACTAGTTTTCGCCCGCAAATTTTTAGACTAAGTCTTATGGGGTGCTAGTCTAGCACCTAGATTAGCAGTCAGGACTACATCCTAAGTCTTATGGGAGTGCTAATCTAGCAGCTAGATTAGCAGTCCACGTCAGCCCATCGCTGAACCATTCAGCGCTTTAAATCTCAACCTTCAGATCAAAAATAAATCCCTCAGCGCTGAATCATTCAGCGTAACTATCTAGCATGCTAGTTCACATGCTAGCAACTGGTAGGAGAGATAACTAGTGTTCACTTTTTTGCCACACTTTTTTTTTGAATTGCAACACTTAAGTGCTAATCTAGCACCTCCAATCTAGCCCATAAGACTTAGTCTAAGATAAGATTTCATAGACACGTGTAACAAGCTGGTCGACTTAATCTTCAGCCGTTGATTAGTAAAATACGTGGACGGTCAATGATGTTACTATAAAATTAAAAATAGAGGAGGGATCAAACCACAATTGATATGGGATGATACCATATTACTAGAGGTTGATACCATTTCATATAGGACAAAAATATCTTAATAAATCCTGATCGTTGGGTTCCCTAAATGGTATCTGCCCACATCAATCATGGAGCAAATCCATTTTCAAATTACTTTAAATTAGGTTTTTAATTTATATTTTTAGTTAAAGAGGGTTGTAAGTTTAACTATAAAGTTTATGGTTTTTCCAATCCCACTCGTTCTCAAGGATACTCGGGAACTTACATTAAATTTTCAAGTTATAAATTTTGGTTGGTCTTAATGCTTAATATTTTCACCTTGTATGTCAAGCATCCAGGGTAGTTAGAATAATTGTTTTTTATGTAGTGAAGCATATGATTATATATGCCTTAAACAGATAGATAATGCTAAGGAGTGACATATTTTCCTGAGGTTGAGTCATCGATATGACACGTGATTCTTTCACATCTTTGAAGAAACTACAACTCCTTGATTTAAAAAAAATAGGTTTATACACCTAGAGAATTATATACAATTATGAGGTAGATTTGAAGCCTTGTTTTCTCTGTATTTGGTTTAATCTTGTTTTGTTAGTATAGTCATGCATCTTGGTCATCCAACTGCCCATTAGTTCAAAATTATTATTCGTTGGACATTTTGGATTCAGTCCTAAATAACTACTGAGTATACATATTTTCATAATAGAATCTAATTTTGATAGTGGAATCATACTCATGTTGATGTAATTTTACCTTTTTCTTTCAAAAAGTAAGGTGATGCATTTATATCATCTAGATGCTCTAGCGATAAACTCGCCAAGACAAATTTTCTTTCAAAAGAAGAAACTTTTCAAACGATGCTCTAGCAATAAACTCGCTAAGAAATTTTATAATTGTTTCAAAATAAGAAACTTTTCAAACTCTAAAATCTTTGCGTACTTAATAAACCATGAAACTTGGTAGTTATCATATCCTGGTGGATGAAAGCTACTAACTGCGCCAACAAACTAATGTTTTGGTACAACTGTATACCAAAATATTGACTTGGTGGCTACACATAGTGTCTTCAAGTACTTACCTTCTATTGTACTTTGTAGTTGTCAAACTTGTGTGGCTTATAAATCTACTAACAACGCAAAAAAATTGATGGTTGGTTGAGGTGTCTACCAGCAGATTGTTTCGTGGGTAAGATGAGTGGCAAAAGATATGCACCTTTTAGGGTATGTTTCGGTTGCCCAAACATTATGGTTGGAGGCTAATGACAACAAATACGATATTTTGGTTGTTAAGTTGTTTATGCTAAAGCCTTCCACCCACTGTCGTTGCCAGAAAACTTGTGTCTGACCTAACCTCCCTGTTACGGTGAAAATTTTATAATTACGTAAAAAGATCCTAGTTTTATAACTTTCAGATAAACATACGGTTGGAATTGGTCACAATACCAACCGTAACTACATGTTACGGTGCACAAATATATAGTTACCAACCGTAACTATATGTTACGGTACACAAATATATAGTTACCAACCGTATGTTCTTGAATTTTGGGGAAAACCCAGAAACTATACCAGTTACGGTTGGTTAAGCTTGTTGGATTACCAACCGTATTTGAGTTACGGTTGCTAAGTACGTGCAACACTTACCAACCGTAAGTTACCTTGTGCATGTGTATATTTACTGTGTTTCAATGCACTAGTTACGGTTAATAATATATTAATCGATACCAACCGACTCCATATTACGGTGCATGATTGACTTTTAGTTACCAATCGTATGTGTAACTGTGTGTTACAATATTTGTTTTTTTTTTTGTTTACAGTAAGTTAGAGGATGACATTTACCAACCGTAACTGTGTTACGGTTTGTTTATTCACTTTATTTTCCAACCGTAACTAAATATATGTTTTTGTTTTTTTGTCCAGGTCGTTGATTTACCTCCTATAATGGATGACCAACCTTTAGCAAAAGAACTTCTCACACCGGATTCTAGCTCTCACTATTTAACCGAGGAGACATGGAAGGTGAAAGACGATGCAAAGGAGTGGGCTAGAGAACGAGGAAAGTTGATTATGTGTATCATAGTTTGTAATAGTTCCACTAGTGATATTGCCTTTCAAATGGTTTGCGAGTGTAGTGGACAACATAGAAGTCACGCAAAAAAGGATACCTTGCAAGTAGAAAATAAAAAGAGGAAGAATACTACTTTCATTAAGAAGACCCGATGTCCCTTCAAGCTTCAGTTTAAAAATAATGCGGCAAATAGGTGGTTTTTGGAGAAAGTTGTATGTGGTAGTCATAACCACCCTATACCGGAGAGTTTTCTATCACACGCTTATGTTGGACGGCTTACCCAAGAAGAAGAGAATATCGTAGAATCACTTTCACAAATTCGTATGAAGCCTGTTGATATCCTCGCTCACTTAAAGGAAAGAAACCCACAAAATGCTTCTACTTTGGATAACATCTACAATGCAAGAAAAAAATGGAAGGCTAAGAAATGGGAACAAAGAAACGAAATGCAACAATTAAGTAATTTGGGGGAGTTGTATAATTACTCGGTTTTCCACGATGATGACGAGAATGGACGAATAAGACATCTTTTATTGGCTAATCCTGAGTTTGTGAAGTTGGCACGTTGCTCTCATCAAGTGCTTCTAATGGATTGCACATACAAAACCAACAAGTTTGAGATGCCGTTGTTGAACATTGTCTGGCAAACTTCTACCAATGCTCCTTTTAGTGTTGGTTTTTGCTTCTTGAAAGATGAGCTCGAAGAGAGCTATGTGTGGGCACTAGAACAAGTGAAGTTATTCTACGTAGAGGGATATACTCCAAAGGTGATTATTATGGACAAGGAGCAAGCTTTTTTGAATGCAATAAGGAGGGTTTTCCCGGAAGCTCATAACCTTCTTTGCACGTTCCACTTGTGGAAAAGTATTGAAACTAAGTGCATGCGCCTTGTCCGTCCAACCCGAAAAACAGAAATGGATAGAATAAAGGAACTACCGTTACATAAACAAGATGAGTCCAAAGAGAAATTTAAGAATGATGACAAGTTGGCGGAACTAAAATGGGAAAGTTTCAAAATGGAGTGGAGAGCCTTGACCTATTCTATCACCGTGGATGAATATGAGGATAGAGCTCGTATGTTAGTGGCTCATTGGAAAAGAGGTTATCCAAGTGTTGTGAAGTATTTGTTTGATAATTGGTTGGATCCTCACAAAGATAAGTTCGTATCGGCGTTCACTAACCAATATAGGCACTATGACAACCAAGCTACAAGTACGGCGGAGTCATCTCACAACCGGTTGAAGAAAAAACTTCATAGTTGTAATGGTGGGTTAGTTACGTTATTTGAAGCCATGCATTCGTATTTCCTCCGTGATCACGATAGAGTTACGGAGTCTTTTGAAAAAATCCAAAGTAAACAACACATTAAATGGATAGACAATGAGTGGCTAAGGGGAATTACACATCAAGTTTCGCACAAAGCAATTGAGAAGATAATGTATGAAGTACAACATTATGAATTGGGGGATTATAAAGAAGAGTGTGTTTGTCCAAACATGACAAGTTTGGGACTCCCATGTCGGCATGTTATCGCCACATATCAAGACAAAGTGATCCCGATTCAAGATGTTGATCCCTTTTGGAAACAATTAACATTCCGTGAAACAATTTTTGATCCACAATTTGGAGGAACGTTTGCCGATACCGAGATTGGACAAGCTCTAGCCGAGAAATATGCTACACTAAGCCAAGGCCAAAGGCAAATATGGTTGAGTAACTTGAGAGAATTTATATATCCACAATTTAGGTATGATATCAAGGAACCACCAAAGAGGAAGGGTAAGGGGAGGCCTCCTACCAAAAAAAAGAGGTACGTAGGAAATAAAAAAGCAAGATAATTGGCGGAAGAATCAAAGAAAAGAGATCCTTGTGGTTATGAATTGTTGAGAAAGGAATATGAAGCGGAGGATGATCTCGAAGAGGATGATGTTCAAGGTAGAAACAAACGGAAAAGAGGTCAAGCGGATAAAGGAGAACCAAGCTGTCGAAATGTAGAACAAAAATGTATCAATGTTCCTACTCAAGAAAGTGCAACAAGCAAAATTGATGTTAAAGGAAAAGGTCCGGTATTTCGCTCTAAACTACAAGAAAGAAGCAAATTTGTTGTTCAAGGAAATGGTCGTAAATAGAGTGGAAAAAAGGATGATGGAGTTAAAGGTCAAGGTTCCTATGTCGGACTCGAGGTTTCCTCCCAAGATAGTTCAATAAAAAGACTTATTGGTAAAGTTGGTGTTAAACAATTAGCAAGGAACAATGGAAAGAGTCCGATGGTTGAAAAGGAGGAGGAGAAGGAGATGATTCATCTAAAAGGAGTGCCTAAACCACCACCTAAAGACAAGAATGGTCGATATAGCCGGAACCAATACATTCTCTATGAATATTACCTTCGTTTTTTCCCCGACTATATTCGTGGTTATATCAAGGCTACGGAGGATGTTGATGGTTATGGGAATTGTGGTTACCACGTCTTCGTGGATCAACTTGGAACTTTTGAAGACGCGATAGGGTGGGGTTGTGACCAAGTTACTTACGTAAGGCAAAAATGCTTAATGGAACTACGTGCTCACCGCGACTTCTATAAGCCGATGATGAGAGTTGAAAGAAACGAAACCAATGAGGTGTTAAATGAGAGATTCAAGGAAATGGAAAGGCGGTTAACTGGTAATATATGTTTGACAAGACAATACTGGATGTGCATGCCTATATGTGGCCAACTACTAGCCAACGCATTCAATTGCGTCATTCATTTAATCTCAAGAGACATGAGCACTACATTTGCACCAACAAGAATACCGTTTGACGAAGACTTGTCAATCAAAAAAACTGTTGTCATGGGGCACGTGGAAGGAATTCATTACATCGGCCTCCAATTGCATGAAGGAAGTCCATTACCTCCATTGTGGAATATAGTTTCTTCCAAGTCATGAGGATAAAAAAGTTACGTACCGTCATGAAATATAGTTTCTTCCAAGTCATACCAAATAGTCCCTTTGTCTCTTTGCTCTCCTCGGCAACCATCCTTTTTTCTATCGCCTTTCTTATAAGTGGTTGCGCCTCCGGATCATTATTAATCACATATGGATGACCAAAATAATAAAACCAATCTATGTAACCATCAACAGCTTCTTTCGTGTTGTTACAAGCCGTTTCCTCTCCCGCTGCGAGTTGGTATCTTGCTTGATGGCGGTAGTTCCAAGCATCAACCGTCGGAGTTGGGTGGTAGTTGAGTACAATGGTGGGGACTATTGTTTCTGATCCATCCTTGGATAATTTGAAGTTTTCCTTAATGACCTTTTCTTGAATATGACCAATTTGGCGTAGAGTTCGACGAGGATTGGTCATAACATAAGCTGTGGCATGATACAATGGTCCGTTGTAGCCTGAGACATGTGTGAACTCACGAACATCAACTCCATTTCGAATCCTCAAATAAGGGTCAAAGATAACATCTTCAACACTGAAAGCATCTATTTCCTGCCTCACTTGAATGAGCCTCTTTTCTTTGTTCCTTTTAAATCTAAAGTGAACATAAACTTCTTTCCTGTACGTCTCTCATCATCTTCTTCCCATTCAGTAGGAGGTCTCAAGCTCGGAAAGTGGTCATACACCCATGCCTAGAAAAATATAAAACAATTTAAGTAGTTGGGACATGAATACAAAAGATAAATATAACAAACAATCTTAAAATAAAAAAATGTAACCAAACTTACCATTAGAAGCGCAACATTTCCATCGATTTCAGTAGCTCCAGCCCTCGAGGCCTTTCTTAGAATTTCAAGTAGATATGCAAGCGTGGCGGTGCCCCATGAATACTCTCTGGTCTCCTTCAAATTCTTCAACAATTGTAGGTAATGGACATTCACCCTATTTCCCGAGTTATCGGGCATGAATACAGTCCCAATAGAATACAACAAATATCTTTGTGGTATGCGCCTAGCCCTTGTGTCATCTATCACCTCACCTGCCAATTGCTTTTTGAGGGTGTCTCCAAACTTCGTCCTCAAATTTTTGAACAACAACTTCTTTAACTTGTTAATCTTGTTTGGTTCCGAAGGGTCATAACCACCAGCCAACATAAACTCCATCTCGGTCTCGTCTTTACCCCACCCAAGTGTTTCTTCAACAAGGCTGTAAAGATCAGTCCAAGACATGTTGTTATCAAAACCTTCATACAAAGATTTTCCTTCAACTTCCAAATCAAGAATTTGCTTCACATCGTCCGGTATTATTGTCATCTCTCCAAATGGGAAGTGAAAAGTATCGGTTTCTGGCCAATATCGTTACCTGAAGGCAGATACCGTTATACTATCATACTCCGATTGGGAATTCAGAATTCCAGGACCTAATCCTGAACTTGTCACTAGAGTACGAACATCACCACATTCCTCACCTAAAGGCCAATGACTAGATCTTTGATGCTTGACCAATTTGTTTGCCATTTCATGATCCTTAAAAACATACAAACATATTTTGTTAAACTGAGATTAATGGTATAATTGATAACTTAAAACAAAACAATGTGTTAAGAGAAACATACCCTAGTCTCACAGACTTTTGCGGCCCAGGAATTGGTATAACCAAATAAGATTGAGGACTTATCTGGTGCCTCTCCCCAAGGTCTTTTATTCTTCTTCCTTGGCAACAACATGTCTTTTCCTTTAGGAATATGCATCCCTTTTGGTGCAGGTTCCTTTCTCGGCTTCTTTTCTTTCCTTGGTTTAGTTGGAGTTGGAGTTGTAGCTACAACAATTTCTTTCCCATTGTTTTGTACTCCTTCTTCATCATTTGCTTCCTCTTCCTCATCTTCATCATTTGGTTCCTCTTCCTCTTCCTCGTCTTCATCTTCACCATTTCCTTCTTCATCCTCAAGGTTCTTTTCAACTCCTACCTCTTCAATTTCTTGATCATTAGGTTCAACTCCTACTAATTCAACATCAGAGTTACCGACAAACGGTTCTCTAAGCCTAATCTCAAATTGATTATTCTTCTTCTTCGCATTCTTGGGGACACCTTTATGATCTACCCCTAAATGCTTGTCACCACGAGGGGTGGGTGTATGATCAATCGGAGTCAAGTTATTCCCTCTCTTTTTCTTCACCCTATCAAGATTCCTACACAAGTAATAATTTAAATGAATTCCTAAGGGTTGAACAAACAAGGTGTTACAAACTAACCAACAACAATGTGAACAAATCAATATACGGTTTGTAACTCTATAATCGTGTCAAACCGTATGACTGATACGGTTCGAAAAATAACACCTAAACACGCCGTACTTAAAATCGGTTGGTAACTATATCATCGTTATCAACCGTATATAAATCGCACCAAAAGTTTTCAAACCAATGGACAACATACGGTTGGTAACTAACATACCACATTTCACCGTAGGAAATACACGGTTGGTAACTAACAATGGGTAAGCACCGTAGGAATTATTATACAGTTGCACGAGAATGCAATACGGTTGGTAACTCAGTGACAATAGGAACCGTAGGAAAAAATTTAACATGCAGAGTGAAAAGCGGTTGGTAACTCAGTGACAATAGCAACCGTAACTGGAATTTTTTCTGAATCCGAGGAACATACGGTTCGTAATCCTAAAATTTTCAATAGTTACAAACCGTATGAGCATCAAAAGCTTCATACGGTTATAAATCGCCAATAATTACCAACCGTATCTATCAAAAACCCAGGATATCAAACCATGATTTTTGACCTAAAACCCTATTTTTTGATACAAATCATCATTAAAACGAACAAATTAAACAAAACCCTAAATGGGTTCCGCAAAACATACCTCATGTACGTCATTGGAATCGGTGGAGGGGTTTGGAGTTGAGAATTTTGTTCTTCACCTAATTGAACATTTCCTTGATTGGAATCGCTACAATCTTCGTCAACTTTCTTCTTATTCGTCATCTATAATGTAGACTTCAATCAACAATTATAAATTTTTGCGAATCGCCGATTAATCGAAGACGATGAATTTTCAAACTTTAATGGAGGTGGTGCTTACGGTTGCAGTTAAAGTGGAGAAGACGAAACAAAAATGAAAACTGATTTTCATTCTTCACATAATAAGGTTTATAGGAGGGAGGACAATTCAGTCATTTCACTCAAAAAAACAAGGGTAAATTAGACCATTTGAGGTGAAAAGAGTAATTTAGTAAAACTACATTCCCTATAGGACACCCCTAACCAATAAAAGGGACATTACTATCACTCATAACGCCCCTCTACCATTTCATGAAGCCCCTTTACCAAGATTGATAACAAAACCTCGAATTCTCGGTCTTAACTCATTTTCGCTCTTTGTCTCTTTCCCTTTATCTCTCCAGTTTCTTTCATCAATTCATAGAAAAATCAAGTGACGATCTCGAGTTTTCGTCGAAATCGTCAATTTCATCTTGATTCAGGTAGGATTCAACTGGTTTCTTCTTTAGTCTCTTCGTCGAAATCACTATTTAAGTATATCTTCTTTCTTCAAGCCACATAAAAAATAAAACGAACCCTAAATTTCTTTCGTAATCAGAATCAGAAGTAGTTTCAGAAGAGGATAACCATTCCGATCAGAACAAGGTTGCAGTAGTTAAGGTAACATTAAATCTACTCTTTCTATTATTACATCTATAAATATGAATAAATTTTATTGATTTTTTTCTAGGGTTTTGATTTTGTCTTATAAATAGATCATGAAATTGAGCATCTATGTATTGTAGGAACTGTACATAGATTGAATTAATCGAATTGAATTCATCTTTCGTGAATTGAGATTTTTGTTTAGAGGAATTTGAGGGGTTTTTTTTTTAGGGTAATATAATCAAACTGAATAGAGGAGTAGTGGTTAACTTATTCTTCTCTAATTTACGTTGATTGAGGTGAATTTATCTTTAGATTTTCAGTGGTTTTTTCATTAGTTTGTGTGTGTGGATTGTTGAATTCGTGATTGAGTAGTAGTTGTTGTTGTTGTTGTTGTAGGTGGATTGATGCTGGCTATACATTTGAGGGAAAGAAGGATGTTTCATATTCTTCGTTGTCGAATATGGGTAAAGGAAATAAGAAGTTTAATCAGTTGATATAATACAGCACTTGTTTTGGAGAAGGTTAATTTTGTTTTGTCAATGTTGAGCATGCATACCTATTTAGTTGTATACTTTCTTGTTCGGCATACATCTGGAAACTCGCATCTGTTATAGAAATCTAAATTTATGTCCATGATTTTGAACCTACTAAAGGATGATTAGTTGCAGCAAAGGAGTGTTTGACTCTCATGAGATGATAGCAATTCTCTTCGCTATCAAGGACCAGATTTCAAATTTTGAATATAGGGAATTGTGTTTCACAGATTTCAAGTCTGGATAATGGGACTAATATATGAGGATATGTTTCTCTCTTTGAAATTTGCTTTCCCCTACATGCTAAGCATTGATCATTGATTTCTTTTAAAATGGATTACAATCCAGGTTGCGGATGGTCTTATCTTGGAGAAGACATCTTCCCTATTGGGTGGTCTTTTGATTGTGTAATACTATTGGATTAACGTATCAAATTTGTCCTTATGCTAACTCTGCGACCTTTTTTCCATTCTCAATTCACCATTCTAATTAGTTTATCTGAAATCTTGCAGATAAGTCCTGCTTCAGTTTTATCAAAATTTGTATAGGTTAAATTTTTGTTTTCCCCTTAGCATCATAAATTAAAGAAAAGGGTAAATTTTTTGTAGTTAGTTATTGGGATTTTGCTACTCTATAAATCTTTTTTCTACTTAAGCTTAAGGTTTGGTTATCTAGAAACTTCCTGACCTCTTTTCGGAAAGCACATAATAACTTGTAGAAATTTTGTTCTGCATCATTTGAAATGGAAATTTTATTTTTTTCTCTTTACTCACACTGATAATTTGGACGGGTAGATTAGTTCTACATCTCTAGATACTTCAAAGCATCTAGGATATCCTCTATTAGGTGATGAGGTGTATGTATGAATCAATCGCGGTAATCGAGACTCGACAGAAAACAACACTCTATCCGGAACCAAGGGGAGGCTCTATCACGGCTTAGACACTGTGATTATTGTCACAAGCGTAGACATACCAGTGGAAAAACATTAGAAGAGGGGGCTTCGAGTGGCGAGGAAGGAAGAAGAGGAGGTCATCTAACATGCACAATTACCTTCCAGAGATGGTACTTGGACTTGCAAGGGGAAACACAAGATGACAAGACAATACAACTCAATTCCAGAGGCCTTGCCAACATGTATATGCTCTCGGGTATGAATGTGAAATTCAAGCTCCTGGAACTATTCAATGACTACAAGTTCTATGTATATCTTGTCTGGTTGTTGTTGTGCATCTAGGATATCCTCTCCAGAGATGGTCGATAAATTTCAGAGGCCTTGCCAACATGTATATGCTCTCGGGTATGAATGTGAAATTCAAGCTCCTGGAACTATTCAATGACTACAAGTTCTATGTATATCTTGTCTGGTTGTTGTTGTGCTCTTACTCTTTGTCCAATCTTTTATGTTCATATATGTCCTGGTTCAATCTCAGAACTAAGTTTTTATGCTAAAATTACAGGTAAGTGTACCATGTAGTAGCTTGTCGAAGATAGTCAATGTCGGATGTGGTCATTGCACATGCCTTCTCTCGGTTAACATGATGAGAGTTTGTTTGTTCCTTTGTAGTTTCTTACATCCATTGAAGACGAGGTAATAGTTTATTGTTAACCATCAAGTATCTACTTTAATTTATGAATATAAATCTCATCATTAACATGCCATAATCTAATACAGTGCATGTTCAAGTAATGCCCTACTTAAAGCTATGGGATAGCAGACGTCATCACTACATGCTGTATGAAATTTTGAACTACTGTTACTTTTCATGAGATTCAAAAGTGCATGGAAAGTTTCAATCAACAAACTAAATTGTTGTTTTCTCCAATGCAGAGGGGGGAAGAAACAGGAGGGTTTCGGAGGCTTTTGCTATGAATGGTTGGAAAAGGATCTTCATTTCCTTATTAGGTTTTAAACAGATTCATTCAAGTATAGGATTTAAACTGTGATTGTTAACCAGTGTGGTTTGTTGTACATGTTAGGTATTTTGATGAGCTTGAAGCGGAGTTGTTGCCGGTCCAACATCACATTGGCACGACCAATGTTTCCAGTATGTAGGCTTTGGATAACACTTTTTATTTGGATTTGTAGAGTGCTTTGAATGTTCATGGGTATTTTTGAAGACATTGAGTTAATTATACTTTGGATCGTTTATCATCCTTCTAATGTTTTACCAGCCTATTATGCTAATTTGTGAGGTATAGGTGGGTAGTGAAATAGTACTTAAGAACTGACATCTATTAAGCATTTTTGTCTATGAATTTTTAATCACTGTAATTTAACTATCTAGGCTCTTGAAGGCTGGGAGCATGCAGCAACGTGAAAACTGTGGAGTTTCTTCAAAAGAACCAATGGGCAGTAAGTTTTCCCCTGTAACCTTTTTCTACTTATTATGTTAATTTCTCCCCTCTGTTCTGCACAACAAACCTTTCATGTTATCAGCTTTCTGGTAGAAGTCTTTTCCTTATAATTGCAATTACGAAGATGTCTTTGCAAAACATGTTAATAATATCTAATCGTCTGTGTCTATTTGAACAATTTGTTTCTTGTCTATGTGAAAACCTGTTTCATATTTGAATTGATACTTTTCAAGTGATGTAGAATTCACCCTTAGTTTAGACTGACAAGTTTCAGTTGGTGCAGGGAAGTGCTAAAACACTTCTAAAAGCAGCGCTTCATGGAGCGGCTAGAAAAGGAGAAATGTGGTATGAAGGTCTTTGCATGATTGACAAAAAGGTTAGGAGCCACTTCGATGATAATATTATGGTCATCATTATTTTTATAAATCATTACCTTATATGGGGATATACCTCATTTGGGTGTACATTTATGATGTACTCTGTTTAACTTAAACTTGTCTCAACTATCGATCAATAAGTTTGACGATTTCTTCGCCCATTAGATATACGTACAATCAAAGCAGTTTGCACTTTTGCAAAGCGTGCACAGTTCTTGTGATTTCATCATTTAAGAACCTCAATACCCTAATTTTCTTAACTTACTGATCTATTGTTTTATAATCTCAACTTATCCTTTTATCTAAATACTTGCAGATTGTCTGGGTCCTGGTAGCTTTCAAATTTATTAAAGGCGAAGAGGAAATATTCCTATGGAGGAGATGCGGAGGGATATCAAGTTGCATGGCCTAAAAAGTTTGAGATACAAGGAAGAAAGGCCAAAAAATTCATGAAGCGTTAAAGGTATATAGACTTCCTTTTGTCTACAATATATTTTATGATTAACTTGGATTAGAATATCACCAAATATGTGATGAGGTTGAGGGTTCTTAGGCCAACTAGTTAAAGAAATGAACCATGTCCATGATGCATCAGTCTAAACTTGAGACTTCGTTAGATAGGTTAGGAAGTAGGGAAGTGTGTTCTGTCTTTTGCAGTTTTGCACAGTATCTCAATTCCTGCACAAAATGACACACTAATGCAGCATGTTGACAGAACCTGAAGACACATTAGAAGAAAGGAATAGGAGTAAAGAAAATGGAAGGATAAGAAAATTTGAATGAGTGTATAAGTAGATAGAAACATAGGACAAACCAGAGTATATTCAGGGTAGAAAAAAGAATATGAGAGGGGAGGAAAATAAGGTGTGATATATTGAGAGTTGGGACTCCGATAAATGTGTATTATGTAACCTTTTTTTTTGATGTGGCCTGTAACTGCAGGAACTTGGGACTGACATGAACCTATATGCTTTGGTATTTGGCAAATCTGTTCTTAATGATGCTTGAAATTGCGTTTACAGTAGAATTGGTACTCATGTAATGAGCTTTAAATCAGTATGTTTGGTATTTAAATTGATAGACTAAGCTGATTTTGTACAGATTGATCAGTATATACTTTAATATGATGTTGTAAGACTCTACAGAAATGTGTAATTTGGTTTGTGGTTCAGGCATTGAATGAATTTGACTCAGAATTTGTTTCCTTTTTTATATCAGTTTTTGGATTTGAGTTACAGGTGCAGAATTTGTCTTTAGATCTCAACTTCTCAAAACTTTATGTTCTTTGCATATGGTAGGATCACACTTTCCATTGCAGGAGAGTTGTTATCTATGGATTACACTTTAGATTATACAAGCAAAGATCACAAACAACCAGTATTTAGATCACACTTTTCATGAATGATCCATGTATGTTTTTGTTGTAGTGGCAAGCAACTAAACTATGCAATTATATCATCAGGGAAGCAAAATGCATACTAACAAAGAAATATAGTGCAACTAAAGCAAAAAAAAAAAAAAAACATTGTTAAAGTTAATCAGGGATCAAATGTTTGGCTAGAAGGATCGGCGTTTAATGTCGATGTACAGAGATCGGGTAACCGTGTCTGTTGGCATGTAGATTGGATCAATCCAGCATCTCCTAATACAAGAATGATTCTTGAAAGATGAAAATGAGGGACATAATAGAGATTAAGATTAGGTAGACGATTGATGATCAAGCCATTCTTTTTCTTTCTCGAAAAAGAATTATACTTTGATCTACTATTTTGAGAGATTTGTGTACATGCAAAAATACAATGTCAACTCTCCATAACTCCCCAAAACAATCAACTCCCTAGCATTCCAGGGTTTTACCACTAACAGGAAGTTCTAGAGTTTTATTCAAACTCTCCCACGACTAACAGGGGTTTTCTAGGGAGTTTGGGAAACTCTTCTGAACTCTCTCACGACTAACGGGGTTTTTCTGAGACTCCTTCGAATTCCCCCACGACTAACGGGGAAAATCCCAACTATACTCAACTCTCCCAACTCCTTTGAGGACTAACACCATGTAGTGAAATGTTTGTGAAAATAAAGAATTGATTATGGGAATCAAATATGCTAAATTAATTGCATATTTCACATTTATTTGGTATAATAATATCCCATAATTTATTGTTTTGTAAACCCAAATCTTAAAGATATTCAGTAATGTAATTATCTTTAAAACGACATAATTATGGGAATTATTTGGATCAATTTTTTCCAGGTT
This sequence comes from Papaver bracteatum, assembly GCA_023529315.1. Classification (NCBI taxonomy): domain Eukaryota; kingdom Viridiplantae; phylum Streptophyta; class Magnoliopsida; order Ranunculales; family Papaveraceae; genus Papaver; species Papaver bracteatum. The sequence continues at coordinate 208,318 of JAJJWX010004832.1, forward strand.
ACTGAAAATATTCTAGGAACTGAGATATATGTAGTGCAAGGAGGGATTTGTTTGAGGAAACTTAATCAATTCTTATTAATAGTTCCAAATAACTTTAAAAAAACATTAAATTTTTATTTTGTTTTGATCGGTAAATCAAGATCTCACTATTAAAACTCCATCTTAATTAATTAATTAACATGCAGAAGTTGTTGTTTGATGATATCTGCAGCAATAGCAACCAACTCCACAAATCTGACTTCACTTTGTTTCAGTGCATCAGGATAAGACAATGGAGGATTGAACAAAGTAAACGAATCACGGCACCTATCAACATGATCTCTGCCAAAATTTATATATTTCAATGCGGCTTTGTAGTCCAAGTCGTTCAAATATTGACCTGATCTATCCAGAGAAGTCTCGGCTTTTTCATAATCTTCGCTGCATCTCTTAAACGCTTTAACTGTGGCTGGATCAGAAACAGTTTTAAGCTCGTCGAGTATGAAATAGGATGTCTGTGCAGCATGAACGGAGCCAGCAAAAATCATATCGAAGGCTAGACGTCTTATAATTTCATGTTGGCCAGGCTGGTAGGAGTTTAATGTCGATGTGCATAGATCGGGAAAATGTGTCTTCTGGCAAACTTTCTGGATCAAGTCATCGTCTCCGAGCACGAGCGAAAGAGGTAATAGAATGGAGATTAGGAGGACAATTGATGAAGCCATTTCTTTCTTTCTTCTTCTTCTTATTTTTTATTGAGATTTGATTTGTAATTTGGATATTCAGCAATGAATGGTATTTATAGGGAAGTTGTGAATGTTAATGTTGGAAGAAAGATATGATTATTGGGAAACAAAATATTGAGCATATATGACTTGATTTCAGATCTCCAATATATTATTTTGTTTCATTAATTAGGAGATATTAAGGTATTTTTATAATGTGGAAAAAATACCCGACACAGAACTCACGCGGAAACATCACGCAGCTAAGTCGACCACAAACTCCTGTCGCAGAGTGATTTATTGTTGATAACGCGGCTAAAGACTTTCAGGGTTTTCCAAGGGTTTGTAAGTATGCTCCATGGAAGTCCTCATCTATGGGAGTACAGTAACTACTCCTTCCATTATATAAATAAAGGCAGAATTTTGGATTTTATTAGAACAAGTAAGCGATAATTGACTTATTGTTCAAGTCCACACGGAAAAAGAGAACCAACAATTGATTCTAGAAAAATTCTTAAAGAAACGCACAAAAAACAGCCAAGACACATAACAAATTCAAAGGCGGAACCCCTTACTAGCTTCCGCGGGGCCCACCGGGACCTATCAACAAAAAATGTGAGATAAAAAGGAAGATGTTGTTTTTTGGGCGGTTTGTTTAGCAAGATTGTTGATTCTATGCCTTATCTCTCTTGATGAATAATGGAGTACAATTTTTGAGGCATACGGGGCTGTGCCCATGTTTTTTCTCTTTTTATTTTTTATTTTTTGTGGATAGATAAGCCTTTTAGTTGAGGCAAACTCATTTGTGTACCAGCTTGAGCTAGATGAGCGTGATAAGAGATGCCGAAAATGTGTGAAAGTACAAACTTATCCTCACTAGTTAGAATTATATTTTATCATTATCCTTAATATCAAAATCTATTTATATCGCTTCAAATAAATAAAAAAAACCTATTTATCTTGTAATAGAGAAAGAGACAGAAAATAGGGAGGAAAGATAATATAATTCACATAGACAAAAATTATAGCCTCTGTTTATAGGACAAGATACAAGGGAATCCCAATAATAAATGAGATTCATCATAGATATTTTTAACATAATTTATAGGACAAGATACAAGGGAATCCCAATAATAAATGAGATTCATCATAGATATTTTTAACATAATTACACGTTTGGATTCAAAATAGATATTCTTAACATAATTACACGTTTATAACACTCCATTTGATGACATTGTGTCTAAGCTACTCTACCTCTTTAAAACGTTGTCAGGAAATTCCAAAAGGACAAAATCTGATCAAAGGGAAAAGAGTACAAATGACAAAACTTATAAAAGATTTGGACACACAAATGTTGCCTCATTAAAACCTTGACAAGGAAAACCCAGTGGGAAAAACCTTGATGAATGGAAAAGAGTACAAAGCGATAAGTCCAATAGAATGCACCTTATGTGATGGTGTTCCCCCTGATGAGTACTTCAGTAAATTCTTGGCTTGCAAATCTTTGAGTTGAGACTTCCAAATTTCGGTGAACGAATTTATTGAATGCAGAAGATTGTTGTGCTTTCGTTTAAGATGTCAGATAGTTGACGAAGTCTTCTTTTGTTTTGTTCAAGCAGTATTGTCTTCGATTTATACTTTTGCGGTGTCTACATTCTTCTTCAACATATTAATTGAGAACTTGTGTCATGGATTGCTAGCTTCCCGAGATGATTTGCAGAAGTTGTTGATGTAGTGTCTTCAACAAAGAGCCAATATGCAGATAAATTACCATAAGTGAACAAAATTGTATTTGTGGTCATACCTTATGTGGGTCAGAATGAAATCAAAATTACTAAGGGCTTACTATGTTGATTTGGTCTAACAAAATGACCTAGCTAATGGTGGGAATCCACCAAATAACCGAAATTACACAACCCCCCTTTGGATGACTACCATGTTGAATTAATTTGCCTCACTAAAACCTTCCCAATAAAAACCCAATGGGAAAAAATAATATTTGGACGAAGGAAAAAGAGCACAAATATCAACATTATGAAAAAATATTGAACGTCGACAAGATGTTGCCCCGTTAAAACCTTGTCAGGAAAACCACATGGGACAAAACCTGAAACTAAGGGAAAAGAGTACAACTTTTGACGTATTTATGGATGCTAACTCAACTATTTGAGTTTTACATAAAACCAGAATCAAAATAATAACTCCAGTCCATATCAAAGACGAGTTTATGCTAGCATAATTTTAACTGCAGATTCAATAAAGAAAAGATAAATAGAATTCGTGCTGCAAAATCGTGGATTTTTGAGTTTTTAATGACTCCTCTAGAGACATGTAAAGTTGATATCATCAACTAATTAATCCGGATCTTTGGTTTTGCACCAAATTTCTAAATATACACACAAAAGTAATGTTAATACTGACATAATCAAGTCACGCGATAGTCTGAATATAATTTAAATCCTATAAGGATTCAAAGTTTGAATATGTTCCCAACCACATACGAGTCCTTCCAGGACTACCACACCAAAGGCATCATACATGGAGAAAAATATATATATTTATTGACACAATCCTAGGCTCTGAGAAAAAATAAAGCCATTTACAACGAACATATTTCTCGTACAACACATTATGACTACACCAGCTTGGAAATTTTAAGGTGTTACGTCTTGGATCCAAAATTGTGTTAATCGAGAAATTAATCCAATCTAATTTGGATTGTATGCCAACCAATCACATATGTCGATATTCCTCTGCAGAGGGGTTTACAACCACCATCATTTATTTCAGTAGCTACTATAAATGAATATTCGACCATAGTTAGATTTTCACAATCCCACAAAATTTTCCAGTGTATGCATATCTTGGAAAAATTCAATCAACTGGTACCAGCGCCCTTCGACATTATAATCTCCCCATCTTCCAGTGAGGAGTATGAACTATGAGAATGTGAATCTTGTTTTGATAAACTCTATTGAAGTACTATCTGTAGATTATTCTAAAATGCTACTTTTTGCTATATGTGACTGGATTTGCCTTTCAAAAGGTAAAAGCTTATATAAAAGCAAAATGAGACATTTCATACCAATTAATAATGACTGCCTTTTTTCGATTTTGGTCATGGTGGGAGGGAAATTGATATAACTTTTAAGTTACTTAACACAAGCTTCTAATAGTGTATGCTCTCCCCTTGATCATGGTGGAATTTTCTTTTTATCTCATATACGAAAACTTCAATTTTTGTAAAGTATTATCCGATTAATTTGAGATATATACTCATTACGGAATATGTATTTCGACATAAAAAAATGTAGTCTTACTAGACATACATATTTATCATCAACCATGGATTAATTTTTGAACACAAACAAAAATAAAATAAAATGATGCATCAAAATCAAAAGCATTGAAGATATGCAAATAAATCTCTGATAACTTCATGACCTCAAAGGCTAACAAGAAGAAATTATGGATACTTTATTCATCAAAATAAAATTAAAATAAGATCAATATAGTCACTACAAGGACTAATAATATTGGATAACAAGCCGGATGCGCACCCATTGATCTTTTATGTCCTACCAAAAGTAGTCTAAATATCTCTCCTCGGCCGAGTAATCGGCGAGTACTCGCTACAAGGTAAATGAACGATGATATTTCCGAGTACAAGGTCATTCCGATGAACAACGATTAGGTCGGCCGAGGAAACCGAGTAATCGGCCGAGGAGACCGAGTATTAGGCCGAGGATACCGATTGTATATAAAAATTGTCCAAGTACTTGGTATAATTCATGACTCATGAGTATTACATATTAATATCTAATAATTAGGGACCGAGTATAATGCCGAGTTTTGGCGATTTCCAAGTCCGAGCTCATTGCTCCTCGCTACAAGGTACCCCACCGAGTAGGACCGAGGAACGTTTTTGATTACTTTGGTCATACCTTTTCCAACATCAAGTTGAACGGTCTCAATTTTGGAGAGTAGCACTTAAGAATAAAAAAATAATAATATAAACAAATTGCTTAATATCCCTCAGGAATGCAACAATTAGTTTTTGCAAGTGTGAATACGTAATAACCAATCTCATCCTTTTAGGATCCGTAGAGAAATCTAATTCCAATTGGTTTGAATGACTCTTTTGAGAAAAATAAAGAAACAATTGTCATATTCTTTGTAGGAAAAAATCTACTTTTTGGTTGATGAAGATTTCTTTGAAAGAACAGAAATCAATAACCAATATTGGGTAAAAGTTCTTAAAATGTCAATTTTTACATCTCATTAAGGAGAATTGATGGGGAAAAACCAACATCAATTGGTTTTTACAATTAACAAAATTGTATCGACAAATTTAAAAAAATATTGTTGTTTTCAATATCGCATAGTCAGCTGACGGATGGTTTCTTACAAAATAAAATAAAAATTGAAACCATTAATCACGTGATCTTCGTCTAATGGACGAAGATACCAATTAAATTGGACGTAGGTTTTTCAACCATGCATGTGAATAATTACTGCGTAGGTAATCAAATTGCGATAATACCTAAAAATAATAATAAGTGATTACAGTTTCATTAGGCGAATAAAAATTGTAAATCATCATTCGATGGATTTTTTTTTTCGTTCTCTACGTGAAAAAATTAGAGAAGGAAAGAATTCAAACTTTTTGGAAAAGTTGATCACCCATGTCTCGTAAATATAGACTATGTCTAACTTTGAGAATAGCCATGATTAAATTCTCGTAATTGGGATTGCGATGTTATATAAAATCCATAATAAGGAGTAGAGGATGATGTTATAATACACCCTTCAAAAACCATCCTTTTATATTGATGGATGAAACATGGATGAGCGCATTCATCCTCTAATCCACCACTCACCGTGTCGTTGAACATTGAAATTAAAAGGGAAAGATTTACCAAAAGGATTATCAGTAGCATTAATAACAAGCTTTAATAAAAATTTGACAATTATAAATCTTTAAAAATCATATTCTACCAGAATTGATAGATGTTTTTCATCACACCTGTCGATTCTAATTTATTATGCTTAATTTCTGGATGGTTTTAATAGGGGTGGGTATGGACCAGTTTTGCCTTATTTGCGTCCAATCCTATAGATGATGAATTCCAAATTGGCGTTTGCATTTAATCCAACATCCAATGGATGCACGGATGGACGGATTGGATGCAGATTATCCAATAGATTCATTTTATGATTAAAATTTTAAACTAAAAAAAGTAAAATTAACAAAAGTGACTGAAATAATGATCGATTAAGGAAAAAAAAAGAATATGAATTTTGCGTCTCAAGCTCCAACTTTAAAAGTTTGATGAATGAAAATGATGAAGTGATAAATCGACTATATGGTTGGACTATTAAAAAAAACATACTGAACATCATATTTTATAAAATAATTATAAGTGTTTTAAATATAGCGGATGCTGATGTTCAACGGATTTTTAATGGACTATATGGTTGGATTATTAAAAATACATAATTAACATCATATTTTATAAAAAAAATTATAAGTATTTTAATTAATTCTCAAAGATGTTGATGTCCAACGGATTTTTAAAAGTGCATCCGCATCCAATCCAAATTTTTTGGATCCCAAAAGTTGCATTCGTATCCAATCCATTTGTGAACGGTCTAGACCTCTATCTGCAAAAATATGGTTAGGCTGGATATAAACCACGAATTTCAGGCCAAATGCTCACCCCTAGTTTTTAGAATGCAAAGGGTGAATATCAACCTAATTGATAAGCCATTATAACAATCGATAGCTAAAATGCTTCCAACATGCCGACTTTCGTTTATCTAAGTTTTTTGCAAATATATTTATAGTAGAATTAGCAGGTATTCTTCGTTCATGAGGAGCACCATCTGTAATCGTCACTAAGAGCGACCGCAGTGGTGCGAGTATAACCAAAGACTAAAGAGGGAAAAAAAGACCAAAATTTAGGTATAGTCCGTGCTGTGACACAACGGTAGAAAACTAAATTTGGTGGGGCGTAAACTATAAGTTCGCCTGGTGTGGGGCGTAAAATTTATGTTCGCCCGACTAAAAAAAAAATGGGGCGTTGATATAATATACGCCTGGTGTGGGGCGTGAACGGCGAACATAAAGTTCACGCCCCACACCAGGTGTACATTATATCAACGCCCCACCAAAGGAAAAAAAAATGGGGCGTAAACTTTATCCCCGCCTGGTGTGGGGCGTAAAATTTATCCCCGCCTGGTGTGGGGCGTAAACTTTAAGTTCTCCTGGTTTTGGGGAGAACATTATATCAACGCTCGACTATATTTGGGTGTAGTCTTTGTCCCCGACCAAATATAGTCTGGGATTTGGGTTTAGTCTGGGATTTGGGTTTAGTATGGGATTTGGTCTATAGTACATCCCACTACCTCTCGTTATCAACCCAAATATTTGAGTTTAGTCGCCCACTGCAGTTGCTCTAAAGACCTACCAGGTTTATGTAAACTTTAAGAAATAATTAGAAAATATATAAAAAAAATGTAAAAAGTAAAATAAAAATAATATGCTATACCAATCTAATACTCCCTCCGTCCTAGTTTAGATGCTAAAATTGAGGATTTTTTTGTCCTAGAATACTTGCTATACTTCATATTTTTCCACACTTTATCCTGATTTGCCCCTTACTTGGAATCATACCATAACATGGAGAACTGTGTATTTCAATTTTCAAGACACACTCTTAAATATTTCCTCTAATTTGAATTTTTTCAACTAAACAACAAAACCTAGACATCTAAAAACTAGGAACATTAAATACCAACCTAGGGTAATTGTGGGAAAAAAACTATTCTCTCTGTGTTTCTTAATATTTATGCGAAATCCTATTTGACATCTAAACTAGGACGGAGGGAGTAAAAAGTTTAATAATTAATGTTAATACCTGAAAGTCAAATACCCAATAATACGGGGAGAATATCCTAAGAAGGAGCCTTGGCCTATGGGATAACTTGGGAACTAAGCCTAAGCTCTCATAAGCATTTCCATGGGAATGGGATGACAAAAGGGGAATTAAGAAAAAGTTCAAGATAGCAAGAGAAGGACGGTAATATTAGAGCATCTCCAATAGAGGGTAGATTTATTTATTTTTAGCGACATATAGGATTTTAGACTCCCGTTTGGCATAAATTCATCTCCAACAATAGGATCCTACAAGTTAGGAGGGACCACTTACTAAATATGAAAGTGTTCAAGAAAGTGTTATCTACAACTCCGGTTGCACCTCCACGTCATGTTTTTAACTAATTTTCTTTTAATTCTAAGGGTTAAAATTCTCACTATTGGAGTTGATTTCTTAGATATAAGGTCCTATATTTACTCTATGTGTAGACCTCATAAATAAAAGGACTAAATAAAAAATCCACATAGGATGTTTTACACCTTCACTTAGAGATGCTCTTAGTAAATAAAGAAGTTTAAAAGACATGCTTCATAATAGCACGAAAGAGAAGAAATAGTACTATGGAAAAGATCTTCTCTCACTTGCTTCTTTAGAAAAGGGTGTTGTACTTGCTGACTAGAACAAGTTAGCCTAATGTCAAAATACTACTCTAAAATTGGTTATCACATTGGGAGACTTGTCTCTTGTCCACCATGACAGCACCCGACAAATACTAGTGAGAACGCAATAAGATTCATCTAGTCAACTTTGATGGAGTATCAATTTAAGAGGCGCGAGACGATAGTGAAGTAGAGAGGACACCAAGAGTCATATATACTCAGGAACCAGATTGTTCAGAGGACGCAAGGAGGATGGCACCTGCATTCAAGAGGAATTTGGTCAATTAAAGTCTCAAACCTTTGTCGAGTTGGAAGAGGGAGCGGCAAAGATAGCCGATTGCGTTGACGATTTGAGAAACACAGATCACATCTGGAAACACTCGGTTAACACATAATCGTCACCACATACAGGCAATAACCAAAATGCGGCAGGAAGACACCCGTGTTTCATCCTTAAAATGGAGACCAGGGAGGTGGCAGAGGGCCAAGACACGATTTCAACAAGTTGCCACACATACCCTCCAGTCGAGAACAGATTATCAGACTCCTCAAACAGTGGGTTGCAAATAACAAAATTGAGTTACCGCCGCTGGTGGTGGATATCAATAAAGTAGATAAAAATAACGCCAGATACGGCCACTATCATCGACGAATGGGTCGTTCCACGCTCAAGTGTTTTTCATCAGAAGTATCTTCAACCGGAAGCGCACGACGGGTGAGATCGAAATGAATGATCAAACAATTAACAGCAACCCACTCCCAAAAAACCAAGTCATGATGCTTTAATTCTCACGATCCGAGTGGGGACGTTTTGAAACCGTGGGAAACTGCCTATAATGAAGCATACGAAGTTGAGACAAAAACACATGTTTTTGGAAACACAGAAAGCACAGCAAGCAAGTTCCTGCAAAAAAGAAATAGCACAACAATTACTTGACTCTTCAGGGTTTATTGAGAATCAGATCAGGTAAACGTCCAACGCAATCGCAGCTATCGATCGCCGCTGTGAATCCGTAAAATCCGATGCCCAAAGGAGAAGTCATGTTTACCGACGAGGATATCTTCTTCCCAAGGGAATACCTAAGGTCATTGTATCTTATGAAGACCATCAACAAACAACAACTAATGAGAGCATTCTTAGAGGAAGGCACGTCTTTCAACTTAATTTCTCTACACACCATGGAACTGTTAGGTGTGCAACGATCGGCGATACGAATGCGTACAACCACAGTAAAAGTATTTGGAAAGCACACAAAAACGACTATAGGAATTATCAGCCTGGTAATGAGGATTGGTCCCACAAGGGAGCTTACACCGTTCTGTGTCTTAGAAGACGACACAATATTCCAAGTAATTATGGGCTGAGGATGGTTGCTTAACCATACAGTAGTAGCTTGATTTACCATCAGTGTGTGAAGACGAATATATGAGGAAGACAGTATCGGATCCATACAACAAGCAATCCTTACGGACCTGAGGAAGCATATGTGGCAGATGTGGTGTTTTGTGAAATGCTGAATGAGTCGGACGAAGCGCCTGAAGTTCAACTCACCCCTCTCCCTAAAAGGGAAGAAGAATACATGAAGGAGGTGAAGGTTGTTAAATTCGTGTTCATCCCTTCCAGAATGACCTTTCCGCCGGAATAGAAGCGAAACCAATGGACCCAGCTAGGTTCCAACGTTTCTCACGACCGAAAGGGGGGGTTGTCATGTATACCGCTTATAGCAATGAGCGATCAGCTAAGGGGCCACCATTGACAATCATAAATGCGCCATGTCGTGAATTGATGAAGAGATGATGCATCTACCCCCAGGTGTATTCGATGAAGCGGAACCATGCATGCGTAAGGGGCATTTGAGGGTTTTCCCGTAGAGCGTACACCGGGGGACCTCAATATGACAATGTCAATATATGGATGGAATAGAGGAAATAAACATCGAGCCTTACGGAGATCAACGCCTTATCAAAATAAGTACGAAACTGAGCGCAAAATAAAATAAAATAAAATCATTTGTGGAATTGCTAACTGAATATAAGGATGTATTCATCTTCAAATATGACGAAATATCAGGCCTTGATAGAAGCTTCGTGGCTCACAATTTAAACGTTTCCCTGGAGTTCAAACTAGTGAAACAAAGAAGTGGTGACTTCCCGCAGACAATGACACTGGCAATCAAAGAAGAAGTGATGTGTCTACTTGGACAAATTGCCAACTTTGGAGAACTTGCATAAACGGAATTGTGCTAAAACTACACCAAATGGGAATCAAATTTTGAACATCTGCAAATTCTGTCGCTTGCATCAAGAGTCCGCAAATCATATCTTTCTTAATTGCACTTATGTTAACAAAGTTTGGAGTTGTTTCTTCACTGCTGTTGGTAAGACATTCCAACCTCCTACTTCAGTCAGTTCCCTTATCTCTAATTGGTCTTCCACTTCCTTCTTTGGAGTAAGTAAAGAGTTAGCATCCTTTGGACCTTGTGGCTGGAACGTAATGAAAGAACTTTCAATCACAAGGAAAAATCAGCCGAAGCCATTATATTGGAAGTTAAACTGAAGACTTTTTCTTGGGTCAGCAATCTTCCTTCTTTCTCTAATGTCATAGTTGACGATATCATTGTAAATTGGACTTTGAACTTCCTTGATCCCCCTAACTTTCGTCTTATTTTTGTTTCTTTTTTGGGTCGTTCTGACATCTTTTTGTATTTAGCTTTGTAACCTTTTCGGGCTGTGCTTCTTAGCATAGGCTTCCATCGTTAATATATTATCTTTGCCGATCAAAAAAAAAAAAAGAAAAGAAGAAGAAGTGGTGTGTCTATTAGAGGCCAAATTTGTAAAACCTATCCAACACCTGACATGGCTAGCCAATATAGTGCCGGTAGCCAAGAAGAATGGAAAAATCCGATGTTGTGTAGACTACCAGGAACTCAACCGGTGTGTCTATTAGAGGTCAAATTTGTAAAACCTATCCAACACCTGACATGGCTAGCCAATATAGTGCTGATAGCCAAGAAGAATGGAAAAATCCGATGTTGTGTAGACTACCGGGAACTCAACCGAGAATGTCCAAAAGACGACTTCCCTCTCCCCAGTATTGACAAGACAATAGACGCCACAGGGGGAAAGGCTTTCATTTATGGATTTCTTCGGTGGGTATAATCAGATAAAATGACAGCGAAAGACGCGATTAAAATGGCCTTCCCAATACCGTACGATTTTTTTTATTATGTGGTCATGCCCTTTGGATTGAAGAACGTCGGAGCCACATATCAGAGAAATGACTTCCTTCTTTCATGACATACAACACTGAATAATGGAAGTATATGTGGACGACATTGTAGTCAAGTCAGAAGCACAAGAGGATCACATTGCTCATCTAAAGACAGTATCTGAACGATGTCGCGCCTTCAAGCTAGAAACACAAATGCGCGTTCGGAGAATATCTGGAAATTTTCTTGATATTTTTGTAACCAACAAAGGGATACAGGTGACCCGGATAAAGTAAAGGCCACTCACGGACGTGAAGGAACTACAAGCTTTCATGGGAAGGATATCGTATGTAAGACGTTTTATCCCAGGACTTGCTCAGCCGTTGACCACATATTTACCTTTACTCAAGAATATTTGTAAATTTATCGATTACGCACATATGTTTTTAAAACCGATGCAGCAACTACTTATTTTCCGATCAATCAATTAATAATACTCAAGAAATGATTCCAATCATAATGGTCTATTGCTATGTATTTCAATTAAAGTTGCCTAATACCCTCATAAAGCCTAGTTACAAAAATATTTTTACAAGACATATGGCTTTCTCAAAAGTCATAAACATATTAAGATCTTTTCGGCTCTGTAGCCGATGTCCTTCTCCTTATGCTCCCTGTAAATCACCTTCTCCGCCAGTGATTTCTCCTTCTTTCTACCGTCGTCCGGATAAAAAACTCCATAGAACCTCCACTCATCCCCTTTTCAGTGTCCGCGCAGTATCTTTAGAAGTAGCCATAGCAGTCACGCCAACTGCCGTAGGCCCATTAGCCTAAAATCACTTCAGCTCATCACATCCAGCAACTAATCAAGTCCAAAACAAGAGAGCTTTATTTTAACATCTTTGACTGAAAGTCAACTGGCCATCCTCCTCTAGTTTAAATTCGCAAGTGTACTTTTGTCTCTTTTCTCCACTTTCTTGTTTACCACTAGTGGATTTGCCGTGCTTCAAAGCAAATTCCTTTGTTTCATTGTACTCACTATCCATAAAATCGCCCGAGACAGTCAATATCAGTTGTACATGCCGATATTACAGGTTTTTATCAGATATTGGAAAATACCTATACGATATCAAAAATATCGGCGATATAAAGACGAAATGATATTATCGGTTGTACAGACCGGTACAGATTGATATATCGGTTTTACTTGTACACCGGTAATATCGGTTTCGTGAATAAATTTTTCATCAACATGCATCTAGTCTTTACAGACAAATACAATGTCAATTGGAGAAGGTCAAAATTCCTAATATATTCCTAATATAAAATCAATAACTATATGGTAAGATATAAGATGGAAACCATATTTCGACTACAAGTCAGAGAAATATGAAGGATAATAAAAAAGATTTACCGGCATACTGGGACAACAATCACAACGTTGTCTGATGAACCACCTTGTATTTTGGAAATTTGAGATATGTGTATGATTCTTATTATTTTATACTATAGTTTTATAATTATTTGAAATTTTATATTAAATGATGTATCGCCTGTAAAAACAGATATTATCACTTGTATAGGTGTATAGAACCCGATCGATACAATAACGATACACGATATTAACTACCTTGAAATGGCCACAGTTCGTTAACTGTCTCTTTCTTGCCGTTAACCGAAAATGAAAACTTAACTTTCCATTAAGTTGTTTATACTTTGATGCTCATAATTTCGTATCCTCACACTGCATTACTAGCGCAATAATAAGTCTTAGCTGGTATATATATATTCGGGTATAAGGGTGTCGTATTTGCGTGTTTATCACTTAGCTTGAATTCTAAGCAATCCCAATCTTAAACGTTTATAAATTGTAGTTGCAGGAAAACCTACACTACACCCTTCACAAGAATTCACAATAATCAACACATATTTGAAGATTAAAAACAACACTTTATTATTTGATTCTCAGAAATGTTTACAAGAAATGGAAGAAATCAAGAATACAACCGCTCTCTTGGATTTTCTCTCTCCTCAAAACTTTCTTAACGCTCAAAAAATGATCTCTCCTTTATGAATATATTGGGTCTCTTTATATAGGGTAGTTACATAATGGATGACAGCTAAGCTGTCCTTTAATTTCGGATCTGACTCGCGATCTTCTCGCAGATGATATAACCCTCGCAGAATTGTCATACTCTTCTCATGTTTCAGCTATCGTCATCTGCTACGTCATTCTGCGACACTCGCAGTATGTTGTTGAAGAACTCGCAGAAGTGTTGTAAATCTCGCAAGAATAATATCATGGCGATATTTTGGTCCTACATCTTTCCTCTTCTCATGCATTTTCTGCGAAGGAGAATAGATCATGAGAAATAAAATTCTGCAGTTATACATCTTTTCACATTCTTCTGTTCTGACACGTTTCTGCATCCTTTGCCATATTTTTACAAGTATTTTTTCTCCCATTCAATTCCTGACATGTCCTTTTCAACCGCTACGTTTCAACCGTTCACGTCTTTTCTTCGCATTGAATACATTTATCTTCTCGAGAATCTTTGCCTTCTATAAATACTTCCTTCATTCTTTTATTTCCTTCTTTTTACTTCCTCTTTCTTCTCTCTGCAATTTTACTATTCTTCCGTGAATTCCGGATCTGCTACTGTTGCAATTTTTTCTTTCGATCTTTTACTCTTTCAATCTTCATTCCCATACTAAGAAGATGCCTCCAGCTGGTCATAAATATCTAAAAGCCTTTTAGAAAATTCAAGAAGAACTTCAGAACAGAGGATTTACTTTATCTACCATTGCTGATCAAAACCCTAAGGTTGAGCTATCTGTAAAATTATTTTCTGATCATCCATGTAATGGCGAGAAAATTATAGTCTCTCTAGGTCAACTTGAAGCTAATCTTCCTATTCCTCTCTAGCTATGACCCTGAGCTTCCTTAATATCTATGAAATACTCTCTCATGAAAAGTTCTTGCGGGCGGTATATCAGTTGAGTGGGATTCCATTCGCTTAATACTTGAGTATGTTATTCGCGGTGCTAGTAAAGAATCTCGCTACCCTGATGCCGCGAAGAATCCTAAATTCAAATATGTTCCAATTGTTCCTGCAAAGTACACTGTAGAGAATTTCTTCGCAAACTATGACATAATCCCCATGAGGAGGGATACCACTTGTTGGGGTGTCCGCTTACAAAAGAAGGATGATGTTTCTGAAGACAAAGCTCTTATGTTGTACATTGATTGGCATCCGGGCAACAATACATCCCCTTGCCATTCCAGTGATGACAAATGGTATATTCTTCCCTTTTTGTTAGAAGGTCCATACATTTCTGGTTCTCATACTTTACCCGCGAGTCTCGCAAATTACGAACCATGGGTGTTCTGCTGGCCTGAAAAGAATAAGGAGGTATATTCCCGAATTTTTACTTATTTTTATTTTCATCATATTCTTACGTATACGCTTGCTGGCTACTCCAATATTTCCAGATTAACAGATTGAAGGCTAATTACAAGAAGTCATGGAAACCTAGTACTTTATTAGCTCTCAAATCAGTCACAGATGAGGTAAGAAATATTCCTTTATGATTTTTAACAATATATTGTTTCCTCTATTTCTTACCTTTATCTGTGTTTGAAGGTTATTGAAGAAATAGAACCTGTGAAGATCGCGAAAACTAAGGGGAAAAGCAAAGGTTCTTCTCGCAAGGATAAATCTACTGTTCTTATCAAAGAGAAATCCACTGTTCCTCTTTCAAAGAAAAGAAGAATCCAATCTACTTCCCCTTCATCTTCTCAATCTAATGAAGAAAGTTCTCATGATGATACTGATAATGATGATGATTTTGATACTGATATCCCTTCCGCGAGGGAATCCTCTCAACCTGAGTCTTCTATGTCTCAGCTATCCAGTATATTTTATGATACTATGCTTGGTATGGGGAATAATGCTCTTAGAGACACATGCCAATCTCTCGCAAAGGTCTGTGATTCTTCCATATTAGTGGACAATAAATCTCTTCAAGGAGTTTCAAGATCAGTGACTCCCATCCTCTTAAATTCACTAAGCATTTTGGTATGTTCTCATTTCTTCGTTATATTTGTATAATTTCATTTCTTCACATGATTTTAATTTATTTTTATCTTGATAATTGTTTGTTCTCCCTCGCAGGATGGAAGAGCTTCTTTTGTTGTTTCCTCAGACTTGGAGAAAAGGAGTGCATCCTTTCACAAGAAGAACACTATTCTTCGCAAGAAGAATGAGGAGTTAGAATCTGAGTCTGCTAATCTCCGCGAGAAGGACATACAGATGGAATCTGAACTTGTTAGTCTTCGCAAGAAAAATAAAGAATTATAATCTGCCTCTGCTGATCTTGGCAAGAATAATAAACAACTAGAGAAGGATCTTTCTCATTAACTGCTCAAAGTATCCAATCTTGAAAGTGCCAATAAACAAATCTTAGGTATGAGAATTTTCCTCTTTTCTTTCATATTTCTACTTTCCATTACTCCTTCTTATTTGATTTACCATTCTCGTAGACATTTATGGTCTATATGATGAGGCTTCAACCCTTCGTTCTTTTCCTGAACCAATAGATGATGATGCTCTTCTAGATCTTCTCAATAACTTTTTGAATAATCCCTCCAATGATATAATTAATTCTCTTTCCATAGATGAACTCAGGTCTAAGCTTCTCCTCTTAGAAATTGACTATAGATCTTGTTTAGACATGGCTAACAAATTCAAACGCTTTTACCACAATTCTAAGGAAGAGATTAAAACTTTAAGGGTCAAGAACAATGATCTCTCAGATGAAAAAGATCGTATATCTAGACAAGGAGCTCAAACTTTAGCGGATTTTCATAAAACCCTCCTTGAAGTCCAGATTGAAAGAGATAGACTTATCTGCGAGAAAAAGGTCTGGTTGAAAGGGAAAACCAAATTCGTTCCCATCTTCTTATTAATAATGATGATGAATTTGCCTGGGCTGTGAAGTTTCTTGACAACGCCAGAACTAACTTAGGTGTAGATGTTAGTCTTCATGTTGAACAAGTGTCCTTAATTAGAGACATGATTTCTGAAAGAGAAAGTTGTTAACTGTTCTTCCTCATTAATTTCTTGTCTTTATAGGTTTTTTGCAAAATTTCCAACTTGTTGTTATATACTCGCATGAGCTGAGAAGAGATATTCAGAAAGAATTGGAGAACTTGAAGCCGACAAGGGTCAACTCGCAAAGACTCTTGCTTCTCGCAATGAAAAATATTCAAGATTGAAAGACCAATTAAAGATCACTGCTGCGAATTTTAGTAATATCCTTGTTGGTGTTCGTAATGACTCCGTCAAGAGGGTCTATGATGATCATACATTTCTCACTCTTTGTATCCTTTCCTCGCGGAAGAAGTTACAACGAATACTCCAAACCTTGTTATCTCTGAAAGTAAAGACGAAGAAGGAGAAAAATCTGGCTAGGATGATGATGGATCTAACTAGTTTTGCTTCTCCTTTTTAATCTTCTTGTAATATTTTTACATTTATCTCCTTCTTCTTGTGATATTGCTGCGAATTTCTCCAGCTTATAAGGTTCCTTGATGTATAGATTTCTTTTGCTTCTATCTGTATAAATTAGAAAATAATTCTTTTTTGCAATATGGTTAATCAACATGATTATTAATTTTTAACTATTTGCGTAAATCTGCCATATAAAGATGAATAATAATTTTATCATTATGTTCATTCCCATACTTGCATCTGTTATTCATCTGCAATGTGAAAGATTGAGCAGATTAATGTTGAATAAAATATGTAAAGTTTGTCTCAACTTCTGCGTAAATGGCGCAGGCCATGTCTTCATAATCTCATGATCTCTTGTGGTCTTATTTTGCCATCCTAGTTAAAGGTCTTATTTTGCCATTCTAGTTAAAGGTCTTATTTGGGAAACACCTTGTTCTAGAAAAGATTAACCTGATTTCCTAAATCAGATTGCACCTCCTCGATTATTTTAGGAATCTGATTTCTATGTTACATTAGGAATTAGTTCTCTATTTAGGACTTCTATAGGCAGATTCTAGATTATTCCTAGGCCTGTAAATAAAGGTGAGTGTGAATTTGGGCACACTCTTTAACGAGTGTGCACATAATATTTTAATCTCAACCATTGATTCTATTTATAGAGTTATGTAACGAGGGTCGTGATTCTAAACATGGAGGGTAAGACTATGTGAAATATACACTCGTTAGAGGAGTGTGAACAAATTTGGACTTAATAAAGGTGATAACCCTTTTGGTTATTATATCTAAGTCTGAATTGTAAGAGGTGTGAGAACCACTATAATTCTTTGTGTTCTTATCTAAATTCTACATAGTTTTTTGTTTTCTCCGTGAAGATCTTGGGTTGTCTAGGAAGTAGTTAATCTTAAGCACAACACTGCTAGGATAAAGATGTATCATCCGGTGATTATGCTGGACCATGGTTGGGGAATTATGCTGACTGGGATTACAAAGCTTATTAATATTTTGGAAGGTCTTCTGGTCCGGTGATTCAAATCTACTTCTGGGTACTGTGTCTTTGTTGGTGGCAATCTAGTCTTTTTGTCCTCTAAGAAACAACAAACTATTTCTCGTTCTTCCACAGAAGCAGAGTATCATGGTTTAACTAATGCAGCTGCTGAGATTTTGTGGCTATCTTACTTGTTTCAAGAATTGGCAGTTCATCTTTCTTTGCCCTGCAAACTATTTTGTGACAATCAAGGTGCTGGGAGTCTCACTGCAAATCTAATTTTTTACGCTCGGACTAAACACATTGAAGTGGACTATCATATAATTAGGGACTTGGTTAAGTATGGCTTCTTACGAGTTTCCTATGTTCATACGTCTCACCAGATAGCCGACTTATTTATTAAAGGATTATCCAAATCACAGTTTAGTGCTTTGAGGGCCAAAATAATGCCTCATGTAAGGACATCAGTTTTAGGGGGGATGTAATTAAGCAGTTCAAATGGTTAGGATTGGTTTAGTTAATAGTTACGTGACATCTTGTCTTGCTTTTTATTGCTTAGTCACATGTTCTGTGTGTAAGTGTGGTAGGTATGTGTCTATATAAGGTCTTTGTCCTATACCATTCTTTTTATCTTTCATCAATGTAGGAACTCAGGATAAGATTGATCAAGTCTACCAGTTATTACAGACTCAGTATAAGTAATAGAGACTCAAGACAGGACAGCTAGGATACAGCTAAGGGACAGCTAAGCAAGTAAAGAACCACACACTAACAGACACGTGTGTATACAACTGACCATACAAATACTATACGAATGTAGTCTCTAACACTCCCCCTCAAATGATGTACTAAGCAAAACCTGAGCACTCGACATAGTGCATCATTTGACTTTTGCAATCGAAGAACAGCTCCTTTGGTAAACCCTTGGTAAACAAGTCGCAATTTGATGGAAAGTGGGGACATACTGCACTTTAACAAAGCCAACATCCACCAAGTCCCCGATAGTATGAAAATCAATTTCAATATGCTTGGTTCTGGCATGAAAAACCGGATTGGCAATGAGACTTCTAGCACCAAGGTTGTCACAATATATAGTGCAAGGAGTAGAAATATGGAACCCAGTTCATTCAACAAATAAGAAACCCATTGTACTTCAGTGGTTTGGATGCCAAGGCTTTATACTCCGCTTCGTGCTAGATCTTGATATAGTTGGTTGCTTTTTAGATGACCAAGCCACCAAATTTGAACCCATAAAAACACAATATCCTGCAGTGGATTTCCTAGTATCGGACATCCGGCCAGTCACTATCACTATAAGCACACAGAGTTGAACAATCCCCTTTTGTGAATTTAATACCAGAGCCCAAAGAGCCTTTGACATATCTCAAAATCCTTTTGGCTAATTGCAAATGCACATCAGTGAGGCTGGTGCATAAACCGAGCAACATAATTCACTGCAAAGCTTAAATCTGGTCTGGTCATAGTCAAATCAAGACCCCACCAAAGACACAGAACTAGCAGCATCGGGTAACAAAGAACCATCATAGAGAGAGGCCCTCTTACCAGGAGCAACTGGAGTTTTGCAGGGCTTGCATTCAAGCATGTCATATTTCTTTAGCAGCTCCAAGGAATACTTATTTTGAGTGAGTAACAAAGTATTAGCAGTCCACACAGTTTCAATGCCCAGAAAATAGGATAGAGGCCCCAAATCCTTCATAGCAAACTCAGCTTTTAAAACTTGAATAAAATTCAAAATTTGATTCTGAAACTCCTACCGTAATTATATCATCAACATAAACTAGAAGCACCATTTGGAGACCATTTTGAACAAAATAAAACATAGAAGTATCATTCACTGACTGTAGAAACCCATTTTTGAGCATAAAACTACTAAATCTCTCAAACCAAGCTCGGGAGCCTGTTTGAGTCCATAGAGAGACTTTTTCAAGGTTTGCATACATAATCTGGATGAGCTGGATTGACAAAACCAGGGGGTTGTTTCATGTAAACTTCCTCATTAAGAAAACCATGAAGAAAAGCATTTGATACATCTAACTGCCTCATGAACCAACCATGACTCACAGCTAAACTGAGAATGCATCTCGATGCTGGCAAATTTGACAACGGACTGAAAGTTTCTGCATAGTCAATTCCATCAATTTGACTATATCCTTGTGCCACTAGTCTAGATTTGAATCTATCAAGAGTGCCATCAGGTTTCAATTTTGTCTTATAAACCCATTTACAACCTAAAACATTCATGCCTGGAACAAAAGGAACTTCTTCAAAAGTATCATTTAGTATCAAAGCCTCATGTTCATTTTTCATAGACCTAACCCATCTAGGATCTTTCATAGCCTGCTTAAAAGTCTTTGGTTCAACCAAAGAATCAACAATAGTTGTAAATGTCAGAGGAATTGGATGTTTAAGATCAACTCTATGGATCCAAGCTACCCATTTATCATCTAAACCTTTTCTTTTATGAATACCAGATTGAGATCTTGTATGCATTTTAGTAGATAATGAACTTGAAGAAGGTAATGAAGAATTAGGTAATACCTTTGCAGGTGTAGTAGGAGAAGCTGGTACAGTAACATGCTCAGTAGCTGGCTGAATAGCTGAAGTAGAAATATCAGTAGATTTGTCATTGAGTATAGAAGATTGGTCATCAACACCAGAAAGTGTAACGCTGAAATTGGGGATGAAATAGCCTTGCCACGAGAAAAGGAAAAAAACTGTCTCATTGAATATAACATGAGTAGTGGTGTAAACCCTGTGAGTCTTAAAATCAAAGCATCTATATCCTTTATGAAAAGGACTATAGCCTATGAAAACACAAATAGTAGATTTAGGACTCAATTTATCTTTTCTATATGCAGCCAAATTTGGAAAGCACAAACAACCAAACACTTTTAAGAATGAATAATCTGGTGAGTTGGAGAATAAAACTTCAAAAGGACACTGATAATTCAGTAGTTTTGTAGGAGTCCTGTTGATCAAGTAAGCAGCACTAAGAAAAGCATCAAACCAGAAGGACTTTGGCATAGAAGCATTAAATAAGAGAGTATTACCCATTTCAGTTATTTGTCTGTGTTTCCGTTCAGCAGCTCCATTCTGTTGATGTAAATGAGGGCAAGAAATCCTTAAAGAGATTCCATTTGCATCAAGAAATTCCTTAAATACACCTTTTGTCAATTCTAATGCTCCATCACACTGAAACTCTTTAATCTTTGAGTTCAACAAGTTTTCCATTAACTTTTTGAAAAGAACAAAACAAGACAAATCTGTCAACGACTTGAACTTCATAGGATATATCCAATTGAATTTACTAAAATCATCCATGAACAAAATGTAATATTTATAGCCTAAAGTAGAAGTTACAGGAGCAGTACCCCAAACATCACAATGGACTAAAGCTAAAGCAGAAGTGGAGGTAGATAATGAACTGTAAAAAGGTAAGCACACACTCTTGCCCAGCTGACAAGAAGTACAAACAGACTCAAATCTACTATGAGATAGTTGGATTGAAGAAGAAGCTGCTAATTTCTTTATTATTTTTGAAGCAGGATGACCAAG
Source organism: Papaver bracteatum (assembly GCA_023529315.1). Lineage (NCBI taxonomy): Eukaryota > Viridiplantae > Streptophyta > Magnoliopsida > Ranunculales > Papaveraceae > Papaver > Papaver bracteatum. The sequence goes on from JAJJWX010004832.1 coordinate 229,848, forward strand.
TCTTTGATGCCAAGTATCTGGAGAAGCTTTAATAGAAGCAGGAGAAGCAAAATGTGAAACAGGAAGCACAGGAAAAGACCTTAATGGATATAGATTGTTATGCATCCTCCCTTGAGCAAGAATCTGATTAGTCTTCAATGATTTAATGTTATATCCCCATGGCAAAAATTCAAAAGAACAATTATTGTCAGCAGTGAACCTTGCTATAGACAAAAGATTGTATTTGAGAGAAGGAACACATAGCACATTATTTAGATCAAAGTTTGTACCAGAAGAATTTGTTATCTTACTGGTTCCAGTTAATGTAATAGGAATAAGCTTACCATCCCCTAGCATAACTTGTTCTGCACCTTCATATTCTTCAACATCATCAATGATAGCAGAATCATTTGTCATATGACCAGTGGCACCTGAATCTGGGATCCAAATTGGACCAGTAGAGCTAACTCCCCATTGTCCTCCAGTAGTAGAAAAAGCATTTTGAGTAGCAAGATTATGCTGTTCAGTTAGATGCCATGGATTGGTAGAAGAAGTAGCTTCCATACCTGCAAAAGCCTTGTGTGCAGGATTTGTTGCTCTTCTAGGTGGAGATCTTCTGGATGGTGAGTTTTCAACAGCAGCATATCGATACCTGCATCTAGTAGCAAAATGCCCTAGCTTGTTGCAAATCTGACAAGGAATGGAGTTATAATCCAATTCTTGCTGAACTACTGGATTGTAGTCTCCTTTCTTGAAAGTAAACCCAGAACTAGATGCACCAGGAGTAAATTTTGGAGTATAAGCAGGTGAAACTGGTTTCTTGCCAGAGGAATCATAAGACCTTGAATGCTTAACATAAAAAGCAGATGTTGTAGGATCTTTTGCTAAGAAATTTGAGGAATCATCATCTTGATCTTTCATCCATTGCTCATGAGTAACCAATCTAGATCGTAATTCAGAGAATGACAAAGGTGTTTCCCTATTTTGCATTGTAATAACAAACTGAGAATAATCACGGCCTAAACCGGATAAAGCATACATAACAAGGTCGGAATCCAGTACCGGTTCACCAATTTGCACTAATGAATCGAAATAGACTTGAGTTGCTGTAGAAAGGCAAAAATCGTAGAATTACCTCGACGAATTGAATGTAGTTGCGATCTCAAAGATATTTTTCCTTGCAAAAGAACTGCTCACTGAAGATCTTATCCAAATGAAGCCATTTTCTCTAGCAGAATGTTTCCCAAGCAATTACATTTGCAAGAGAAGAGGTGAGAGCATTGATACAAGCACCAACAAAATGATCTAAAGAGCTCCACTCAGCAAACACCGGATTAGCTACTGGAATATTATTTTGTAGCAGAAATGGAGATTCTGGAGGAATTGAGCCATCGACGAAACCAAACAAATTTGTACTGATCAAGATCGAAGAAAGCTGATCCTTCCAAACCAAGAAATTGGATCCATCTAGTTTAGTAGAGACAAAATGAGAAATATTTGGAAAAGGTAAAGGGTTAATACGAAAGGTTGGCTGTGGAAGATTTGCGGGAAGAGCAAGGTGGTACATTCATTGAAGATGAAGGTTGATTTGTGTTTTGTGCTGGTGTGTTTGTGTTGGTATTGTTGTTGTTGGTTGAAGAATTCATAGAATTCAAGGTTTTCCTCACCATTAATGGTGGTTTAAGGTTGTAGTTGATTGTTATAAGGATCTTTTGGTATCTGATACCATGTAGGAACTCAGGATAAGATTGATCAAGTCTACCAGTTATTACAGACTCAGTATAAGTAATAGAGACTCAAGACAGGACAGCTAGGATACAGCTAAGCAAGTAAAGAACCACACACTAACAGACACGTGTGTATACAACTGACCATACAAATACTATACGAATGTAGTCTCTAACAATCAATAAATACAACACAACTCTTACAGAATGGAAATAATTCTTCAAGATCCAATTACAGAAATGGTTAAGTTTACTCCAAGGCTTGTGAAGCTAACGAAAAATAAAACTTGGATTTATTCTCACCTGGTTTGTAGTTAGTGCAATGGGAAACAATGCAAGAGAGACCTTTACCTAGTAACATTAAGACTTCATCAATCAAATTACGAAATAAAATTTACATTTAGTCAGTAACATTAGAGTTTTTTCAAGAAAGATTGCGTCTCTTACATAATAACTAAGACGACAAGACAACTGCTTCCGGAAAAAAAAGCAACAAGACAAGGAAAATCTAAAAGCAAAAGTGACGATGTTATTGAACTCAATCAAAGATACTCTATTTTTACGGCCTAATAGACATCTGATCTCAAAAAGAATCATTAATAATCTGCCAAATTTAAACAAATCACTAAGGACGTGCTTCCCACAAGATTATAAGACAAAGAGATGCAATAAAATGAAAAACTATTTAAATATATGCTCATACATTAAATTCCAAACACGGAACATGACAGCTCTAAAGTAAAACACATTAAGCAGACTTATGTCTCTGTATTCTTGATTTCATTTACGTCCAATATAACACATTAAGGAGACGTATGTCCTTATCTATTTCATCATCACTTGCAAAAGATAAGGGAAGACAAAGTAGATGAAGGAACATCACAAAGCATTTGTAAGATTCCATTAAAGTATTTGTTGGAAGAATGATGAACACACACTAAAATATGACCTCTTCAAGGTATGGCATTACTGACACTAACACCAAATTGTCAAAACCTATCAAGCATAACGAATATTTCCAATTTGGAGGCAGTGAATTAAAGAGTATATAAGAGGCGGTATATGTGAGATCAAAGAGCTGACCAGTTCGCATCTAGGACATGTATTCATTCAGTTATATTCAAAAGAATATAATATACCACGAAAAGATTTATTTTTTTATTTTTTTGACGCACCCATGCCAAGATTTTCATATACAAAATAAATATATTTTTCGTGGGAAAGCAATCAATTTATCAATTTTAATTGATCCTTCTTGTTAATGAAATATCTTATTATTGGATCGATTTGGGAAACACCTTGTTCTAGAAAAGACTAACCTAATTTCCTAAATCAGATTGCACCTCCTCGAGTATTTTTGGAATCTGATTTTTATGTCATATTAGGAATTAGTTCTCTATTTAGGACTTCTATTTATAAGAAGATTCTAGATTATTCCTAGGCCTATAAATAAAGGTGATAACCCTTTGGTTATAATATCTAAGACTGAATTGTAAGAGGTGTGAGAAGAATCACTTGTCCATTCTCTTGTTTTCAATAAGAAGTTAGTTTGCTGCAGTGGATTAGGCACATTGCCGAACCACTATAATTATTTGTGTTCTTATTTAAATTGTGCATAGTTTTCTGTTTTCTCCGTGAATATTTGGGGCTGTCTAGGAAGTATCTAATCTTAAGCACAACACTTCTAGGATAAAAAGATGGATCGTCCGGTAATTATGCTGGACCATGGATGAGGACTTATACTGACCGGGATTAGAAAGATTATTAAGATTTTGGAAGGTCTTCCGGAACCACAATTCAACTCAGATAGTTACATGATGCTGCATACAACATGTTACAATATGTGTACACAGAAACCTCCTCATGACTATTCTCATCAGCTTTATGAAAAATATAAAGAGTCACTCGATGAGTACATAAATGAAACGGTGTTGCCATCTCTGAGAGAAAATCATGACGAGTTTTTCCTGAGAGAACTCGAGAAGAGTGGATAAATCATAAGATTATGGTCAGGTGGCTTTCACAGTTTTTATTTTACTTGGATCGCTACTTTATTGCTTGAAGATCACTTCCACCACTTAATGATGTTGGACTTGTTTGCTTTCGTGAACTGGTGTACAAGGAGATCAATGTTCGTGCTAGAGAAGCTGTTATCTCGCTGATTAATCAAGAGCGTGAAGGAGACAAAATTGACCGAGCTTTGCTCAAGAATATTTTAGCTATTTTTGTCGATATTGGGATGGGAAATATGGAATGCTATGTAAATGACTTCGAAGCAGGTTTGCTATCTGATACAACCGTTTATTATATCTGGAAAGATTCTAACTGTATTCAAGAAGATTCTTGTGCAGAATACATGATAAAGGCTGAAGAATGTTTGAAGATAAAAAAGGATAGGGATACTCACTATTTGCACTCTAGCACCAAGGAGAAGTTAATTGAGCAAGTACAAGAGCAATTACTGAGTAAGGTTTCCCAACAACTTCTTGAAAAGGAGCACTCTGGGTGTTATGCACTGCTAAGAGAGGACAAGACTGAGGATCTTACAAGGATGTATAATCTCTTTTCTAAAATCCCTATAGGTTTGGACCCTGTTTACCTTATGTATAAACATCATGTTACTTCTGAGGGTATAACCATGGTCAATCAGGCAGAAGAAGCATCAGCAAATAGCAGAAAGGAAAATCGAAATGTATCAGGATCGAAAAAGCAGATGTTTATCAGGAAATTAATTGACCTTCATGAAAAATACATGCTCTATGTGACAACATGCTTTTCTGGCCACACTCTTTTCCACAATGCACTCAAAGAGGCATTTGAAGTATTTTGCAACAAGGTTATTCCTGGTAGCTCAAGTGCAGATCAGCGATAATATCCTTAAGAAGGGAGGTAGTAAAAAAATGGATGATGATGATGTCATTGAGGATACACTTGACAAGGTTGTAAAAATACTTACTTACATTAGCGACAAAGATCTTTTTGCCGAGTCCTATAGGAAAAAGCTTACTCGTTGTCTTCTGTTAGGAATGAGCGCTAATGATGATCATGAAAGGAGTGTCTTGTCGAAACTAAAGAAGCAATGTTACGGTCAGTTTACCTCGAAAATGGAGGGCATGGTGACGGATTTGCATCTAGAAAAAGATAACCAATCCGAATTTGAGGAGTTCTAGAAAAGTAATGCTCATCCTAGGATTGACTTGACAGTTATTGTCCTTACCACAGGATTCTGGCCATCATACGAATCATTAGATTTAAACTTGCTTGTGGAGATGGTTAAGTGTGTTCAAGTTTTTAAGGAGTTATATTAGACAAAGACTAAACACAAGAAACTTACATGGCAATACTCACTGGGTACTTGTAACGTTGTTGGGAAATTTCAGAAAACACCTATTGAACTTGTTGTGAAAACTTATGAGGCTTCTCTGCTGTTGTTATTCAATTCGTCAGATAAGTTAACTTACTCAGAAATCTTGTCACAACTGAATTTGTCGGATGATGATGTTGTAAGGCTGCTTCATTCCCCTTCATGTGAAAAATACAAGATCCTTGCAAAGGAACCTAACACGAAGACAATCTCTCAGAAGGACATTTTTATGTTTAATACTGAATGTTCTGATAAAATGAGGAGGATCAAGGTCCCTTTGCCCCCTGTGGATGAAAAGAAGAAAGTGATTGAAGATGTTGACAAGGACAGACGATATTCCATTGATGCTTCAATTGTTATGATTATGAAGAGTCGTAAAGTCCTGCCTTATCAGAATTTTCAAGCCATATTTTAAGATCATAAAGAAGAGGATTGAAGATTTGATTACCCATGATTATCTGGAGAGAGACAAAGACAATCCCAATACCTTTAGATACCTTGCTTAACTTCGATTCCTATTCTGGTAGAATCAGAAGAACTGCTGATGATGATGGTTGTTTCCCAGAGTTGCAAATCATTTTTGTTTTTTGATAGTTCCCTTGGCCAGTGGGATTACTTGTATGAAGGTTGGAAAATCTAGGATTTTTGTCGGAGAAAGAGGTATTGTGCTTTTTATGCCGCTAGTTGACATTTGCTGTTTTTATTTTTTAGGTCTTATGAACATTCTGCTGCTATCACTCGTGTAAAGAATTTTATTTTGCTACGTTTCTATTATAATGGAAGAAAAATATATTTTATTTTTCTCATTTGCACATTTCAGTAAGAGTTGACCATTTTAAGAATTTGTCGAGGAGGATGATCCCGGTGACACTACTTCTGAAAATTATGACCTTGAGGACTTTTTGCGTCCATGTTAAAAATCAAAACTAGTATGTATTATTTTTTGCATTTTCCATCATTTTTTTCTTCACTAGTGCAACAAACAATACCGGATATCACTTTTTCATCCTCAAACTTTATCTATTTATCTTCGCAGTTAAATTATTCCTAGATGATGATGAACTAACGTAAAGGAGTGGTTTGCAGGTCAAAAATGTGACTCTGGAATATGTTCTTCCGCGCACAAGAGAGTAAGGTATTCTTGCTTATGAGGAAAGTGTGAAGCGTTTCAAGGAATGTCAGCCAGAATTGAAGAGCTGGATACATTCTTGGCCAGAGGTTATGTATTGATACTACATACCAATATGTAGTATCTTATGTATTGATACCACATATGTTACCACATATCAGTTACTACATATGTTACTACATACTAATTAGATCTGGAAGGATTTTTTAGGCATTTAGAAAACACACTTTATAAACTCCATAAAGTTTTTGGACTAGAGAGTAAATAATCTGGTCCAAAAACATGTTTTTAGACTATCCAGTAAAATTTTTCTAGGACTGGACTAGCCAGTAACCGGGTCAACAAAAACTGGACTAACTAGTAATTCCTACAATTGACATTTGTATGCATTGGTGGAGAATGGGATTAGGCCCATTGTAGTTACTTTGAATATACTGATAGATTCGTTATGCAAAGAAGGGAATATATAATCTGCTTATGGAATAAATGAGATGCTCAAGTTCGGCAAAAAAAACTGATGTGTTTACTTTTAGTTGGCTGATGGGTGGTCTGTGTTTGACGGGAAAGCTAAAGGAAGCACATAGATCGGTTGATTCATGGTGGCTGGATAAGGGAAACAAGATGTTGGTGGTTCAGAAGCGACATAATATTCATGTAATTTTGTGAGGGTTGGGCTCACTACACAAATTCCTCTCATAACAAAGGATTATACCGGCGATTGAAAGGTCAACGTTGACCATATTTTTTTCCTTAAAAAGGAAAGTTTGGCTTATTTCCTGTCAGGGTTATAATTGTCAAAGTCGGCAGGTCTACCCCTATATAGGATGGGTCGTACCTCTACCTCTAATATTCTCTTTTCAAAACAACAAAGCTACTGGACAAAGAGCAGCAAAGAAATTGCTTCTTGTGTTCGAGCAGAACAAAGTAGAGATAGATGGCAAGCAGCAACAACAACATCATGCAAGAGACAGTCGTGATTCGGTGTCCAGAAAGTGTTCCTCCAGGTTTCCATTTTAAACCTTCGGACGAAGACTTGGTGTTACAATACTTGAAGAAAAAGATTGAAAATCCAGTAGGATTTCACGTTGAGTACATGCCCGATGCCATTATGTACGATTGTCATCCCGAAATACACAAGGAAACAAGGATGCATATTTCTTTTCTTTAAGATAGAATAAATTTGGACATGGGAATAGAGCTAACACTAACAGGGTTGTAAAAGATGGTTATGGACTCTGGAAAAAATCGCTATCAAAGAAACCTGTCAAAGGAGTCGATGGTAGGGTACGTAATTGGCCATAAGAGTGGCCTTGTTTTCTTCACTGGTCAGAAGAAAAGTAAGTATGGGAAAACAAACCGGCTTATTGTTGGAACAATTGCTGAATTACGCCTGCACAACAAATAAAATAAAACACGAAACAAATAATGTTAAGGCTGAGTTGCGGACTAGGTCGCTTTCTTTAAGACGTTTCGCGCCTCTGCCCAAGATTATGCAAGCAGTTCTTCAATGGAGCGTCGTCCCCAGGATAAAACAGCCGAGATAAATCTCTTACACAATCACTCTTGCACAGTGAGAGGATGTGAAACTTCTACACTTCATTCTTTCTCAGAAACTCTTTAGAAAAACCAGGGATGATCACACACTTGTTTTTCTTTCTCACAAAAAATTCATTTTTCTTTGAAAACCCAAGAGACATAAAAGAAAAACTCTCTCACTAAAAAATGTTTCAACAACTCCTCAAAAAACCCAATACTAAAATTCTAATATTTATTTTTAATTGCCATGAATAAAATAAATATAGATTAAATGAAAGACATTATTAAGATGTTAATTGGCATCAATAATTTGTTCAACAAAAACGGTTTTGACATTAACACAAAATATTTATTTTCTAAGAGAGAGAATAATTATCACATTTAAACCATTTAAATGAAACACTAATTTTTCGAAATCAATAATGTTTTTAAAGCATATTTTCCCAACAATCCCCCACTTATATTTTTCAAAACATTGAGAAAGAAAGTATAGAGTTGTGCATAAGCAAAGGTGTCTCGCGACTTGAACCTTTACGTAGTGTTAATAGGATATCTTAAAATCTGACCATAGAGTGAACATAAGTCTTGAACTCTAGGAGATAAAAAGATTGCTTAACACACACGACTACACTAGTGTAAAGTATAAATCCAGCACATTACGGCCTTGTACTTGTATCCCAGTTTTAATGAATGATCTAGAGAACTGCCCATATTCTGATAGAAAGCGGCCACACTTTCACATTCATATAGGTGAGTTTATCAAGAGTACTCCTGAAGGTACCCCACTCTAAATAGAGATATAAACATCATTAAGAGTTTAAAAATTAAAAATCAAAAATAAACTCAACCTCTACTCGATTCAGGATATCATGCCGTGGGATGAATTCTTCAAAAGCATGATTCTCGCATCTCCATATTATCTATGACTTGGTGTCCCATTTGAACCTATATTTTGGGATCTCACTCCATAGGTAAGGGTTACCCTTTTGAACCTACTTTTGAGAGCTTGAGTTATAGGTTAGTAACCGTATTACTAATAACTCAATCTCAATGATGCTATCATCTATGACTTCGTCTAGTCCCTTTGAACCTATTTATAGGTTGGGTATCCATCACAGATGACTCAATCTCAATGGGCATCAACCTCATCCCTAATATGTATTTACATCTTCTTATTAATCCTTTCGTCAAAGGACTAATGAAAACTCTTTTCAGACACTATATAATCCATATTCTCATAAAATCAACTCTTATAGTTGTCGTTACATTCTCAATGCATGCAATAGCCGCGGTACTATCACACTGGATTAATATGCATGTTCCTCTATCTATTAGAGGATCGAATCGCTTCATCACTTAAAGGATTCACCTGAAAGGATGTCCAATCAGCTTCGCAATATCCTTAAAGGATTGCGGTAACCATTTAGATAGTGTATTTTTAGGTATACGGTGTGTTTGAAACACCTCGTAACCTTCTCAAAAATTTACCAATTTTCCATACTAGGATTGGTAAATCTAAATATAAGACCCCAATACACAAAAAATACTTATATATAGTCAATCACGTAGCAAAGAAACATACATACTGAGCTACCATATTCATGTCTAGTGCAATCACACACGTTAGCACTAAACCAAATGAGTGAAAACTAATTTACAGTCAGACTATGTACATTTGTATCTCTTTTAAAATTATATTTTTATTGAAATGAAATAGATCCAAAGAAAGAAAAAATTCATTTCAAAAGACATACACCATCTTCACTCAAGTATTTCATGTCAAATAGTAAATTAAGCATGTTCTCAATTTCATTTTCATCTTATAAGTTAGAATAAAAATTCAACTAATCACCTATGCATACAAAACAAAGAGTATTGTGCATTTCATTTTCATCAATTCTGAAATCATTCAATGAATCATAAATTATTTTAAAGTTGTTTTCAGAATATAAATGATAACTTATCTAACTTATATGCTTTCTTTTATTGTAGAAACTATACAGTTTTTCATGCTCGGTTTACATAGATTTTCATCTTTAACTTACATAAAAGTATATATTTCTACCTATGACTATAACAAATCATACATCTTAGAAACAACATCAACAAAACAAGCATGTAAGTTAATTTAGCGACATGAATGCAAGTGTGAACAATTTTCTGTTTGCTTCTAAAAACAATAGGCTCACGGATTTATTTTTCCAAAGATTAACTTTTTAAGAACAAAGTTACTTTCTATGAGAAGTTATCTTCAAAATTATAAGCAACAAAATACTCATGACTAAAATTTAGTCCCACAATATATATGCTTTCTAGGTTCATTCTTAGTGAATTACTTGTTACCTTCATTTTTCTAGTTCCTCTGATTTAAATCAAAGTTGGCAAATCATAGGGTATAGAACCCCCACTATTTTTTGACTCAAACAAGAATTTCAAAACAATATCCAAAGACTCCAAAAATTATAAAAAATTGATGAACCAATGATCTAAACCCAAAAAGTTTTGCACAATATAGAGAATAAAAATTCGAACAATTTTCGTAAAGTTAATATCGCCTAGTTCACGACTCAAATGATCATATTTAATACAAGCTACTAGAAGCATCAAGCAAGTATTTATCAAATTATCAAATATTTTATTTCATTAAAAATAAATATTGCAAGTTGCGTAAGATTTTAAAGTGTACATGCTTTTATGAGTTAGGTAAGATTACATATATGTTACTCAAAAAATTCACCAAGTTTATAAGAAAATATAACATGCTCACATTCATTACTAACTCATTGATTTCTTAAAAGCATGACAAAATCTCATATTTCAAATATTCAAAAATTCAATTCATGTTATGATAAAATTCTAATATAATATTTAAACATTTTATCCATAACATATATTATTTGTAGTAGCGCAATGATCAAATTCACCAAATTTCTAATCTTAATCTTGTTTATAACAAGATACACGGAAAATAGATTTTCGCTCGTTTCGAAAGTATGAACATCTTTAACAAGATTGTTTAACCCAAAGTAAACTTTGAGATCGTACCAATACCGAAAATCCTAGTGATGTGAGTGTATCTCAACACCACTTTCTTTCAAACCATTCGGTTCAACTTTTGAACCTTTAACCTATCAAAACAAACATGGTGTAGAACACCAATATATACCAATCTCTCACCGTATTCACAACTCACATTAACTAAGCTTGAAAAGCGTTGTTAATAACATTTGATATCCTTACAATGCCGTGCAAGAATGGAAAATAAATTCATAATCAATATTATGTTCATTTCTTGGTGAGAGTTGATATTCACATTAGTTTTGACTAGGTTTCTAATTATTTCGGTTTTGGATTCGTATAAAATTCCATCTCATAAGTTTCAAACTTATATGAGTCACATGTTTATTGTCATACACAATAATTCTCAATATCTTGTTTCCCTAAAATTTATTCTAAGATTAAACAATCAATTTGTTCAATTTAGATGTCATTATTTGATCATTACAATAACTACAAATAGTTCATCAAACATACCTACGTTGCTTTTAAAGCTCATTTGGTTATAAACCATTGTCCACTCTTTGCACACCAACAAAGAAATCAGCAACCCCATTGCTCCACACATCGATTAATCTCCCGCAATTTTATTTCATTGGAAAATAAAAATTGCTCAAGTAAGTGAATTTTCACATGTCACAATCATTTAGATGTGAGCATTTGTAACTAAAAATAAGTAAGATATGCATTTACATAATTACTTGAAAATCAAATAAAATATAGTACTCCAAGTTTCTCTTGAGTGTCAAATAAATTAAAGATTCAAAATTATATATTTATAACTCTCTATCAAGCATTTTATCAAATATATGTGGTGCACTAGTTTGATTGCTAACAGTAATCTTCCTTTTCATTACCAAAACAAGAGTACGAAATACTAGAATCAAAACATGATTTTTAAAGTAATTTCTTACATCTCTAATCTCTAATCTCAAGTATCATATACGTCTTATATTTTGGAAAAACATACACAACGATTTTAAAATCACTACGTCTCTCAAACTAAAAATCCAAATGGAAAATCTCAAAAAGGGTTTTGAAAATAAGTTCCTTATATACAAGTTTCATATTATACACAAATCCAAAATTTAAACACAAAGATCATAAAAATGAATTCAACAAGGACTAAATTTCTACTCGTCAGAAATTTTCAGCAACGTTGTGCAGTTTTCTAAAATACTTTAAAAATAGCTTAGGACTCCAAAAATTCGGAAATTTCGCATGGATAACCCTCATGATTCTAATATATCAGGTTGAAATTTCTAGACCCAATTCATTTCCATATATGAGATAAAAATATATCTCTACAACATGTTAAAAACATTCGTTTCACATCAACAATATTTTTCTATGTTAGATATTCATGATAAAAATATTATCCATGTTACAATCCTAATCCATCAAAATCAGACATAAAATTTAACTCTAGGTATCATGTTACCTAAAATTTCAAGCATCATTTTCAATTGTCAAAGAAAAATTATACATATTATAATTTTATAAAACGAAATAAAACATGATACTTATCGCATTTAAGCAATTGTTTTTTTTTTTATATCCATGGCAGAATATAACGTCTTAAAAATGTTGGAACAATTGCCGAATTACGCATGCACAACAAATAAAATAAAACACGAAACAAATAATGTTAAGGCTGAGTTGCGGACTAGGTCGCTTTCTTTAAGACGTTTCGCGCCTCTGCCCAAGATTATGCAAGCAGTTCTTCAATGGTGCGTCATCCCAAGGATAAAACAGCCGAGATCAGTCTCTTACACAATCACTCTTGCACAGTGAGAGGATGTGAAACTTCTACACTTCATTCTTGCTCGGAAACTATTTAGAAAAACCAAGGATGACCACACACTTGTTTTTCTTTCTCACAAAAAATTCATTTTTCTTTGAAAACCCAAGAGACATAAAAGAAAAACTCTCTCACTAAAAAATGTTTCAACAACTCCTCAAAAAACCCAATACTAAAATTATGATATTTATTTTTAATTGCCATGAATAAAATAAATATAGATTAAATGAAAGACATTATTAAGATGTTAATTGGCATCATTAATTTGTTCAACAAAAACAGTTTTGACATTAACACAAAATATTTATTTTCTAAGAGAGAATAATTATCACATTTAAACTATTTAAATGAAACACTAATTTTTGGAAATCAATAATGTTTTCAAAACATATATTCCCAACACTTATGAGAGAATTTGAAATATCTGATGAACAAGAAGAAGAAGATGGATGCAGCGGCATGATGCCGTATGATTTGGTATTATGTTTTTTTTTTTTTCTGAATCACATTACTTTTATTAAATTTCAAAAATTATAAAATCAATTACAAGGAGACAAAAACATTCAAACATAAAATAAGGACAAAGCCCACAAATCAGACTCTAAGTCCAATAGCAAAACCCACAAAAAGTGAGAATAAGAACCAAACTTATCAGCCAAATCTATAATAAGCAACTTCTGGCATTTCAACTCTTGGCAAGAAATGAGGCCTCCCCATATGAATCTGTCTTTCTCCTGCAGCTAATAATTCACCTCTCTTGGATACTCCATCAGCTGAGAAGTTAACTTCCCTGTAACAATGTTTAAATTTCACTTGCTTTAACTTTCTCATAGCCATATGCCATCTAATTTTCAAAAACCATAGAACATTCCCCTGAGCAAATTCCTCAAGTATTGTTTTTGAATCAGAAACAATGATAACATTCTCCACTTTCCACTGAATTGCCAGCTCTAATGCACTCATGATTCCATAAGACTCAGCCAAATAATTAGAAGCTATTCCAATGCCACCAACAAGGGTACCCAGCACCTGACATATTGAATTTCTAACTACCACACCAAAACCTGCAATTCCAGGATTTCCTATTGAAGAACCATCACAACAAAACATGACAAAGTTTTCCTCGGGAGGAAACCAATAACAAGTTTTAACAACTTGAAATCTGGAATGTCTTAACCCCAACTGAAACCTTTCAATCAGCAAATTGTCATAATTCTGGTTCCACTTGGTACCAGTAATTCTTAAACCACCCTCATTCACTAATTTCATAATTCTACACTTAAATCTGTGCATATTTGGTTTGACTTCCTCAAAAAATTTCATGTTCTTTTGAAACCAGAGTTCCTTTATAATAATACAGGCATCAGAATTCCAAACCTGTTTAATCAGAGGACTACAGTTTGAGGCATATTTCCATATGTCATCCCAAGAACTTGGTTTAGTGATTTGAAAAATATTACTTATCCAACTCCAAATTTCTGAACTGAAATTACATTCCCAGAGCAAATGATTCATACAATCTTGATCAGCTTCACAAATACAGCATCTTGAGACCATTTCATAACCATTCTTCACCATTATTGTGTCATAATTGTATATCCCTTGAATCAACTTCCACACATTACTGGCCACAGAAGGATGAAGAGAGGGAGACCATAATTTTTTATACCAGCTAACTGGCTGCTCCTTATGCCTTATCATATTGACTGCTTCTGAGACTGAGAATTCCCCTTTTAAATTTCTTGTCCATACTAAAATATCATCACCTCCAAGAATTCCAGGCATTTGAAGATAATGAAAGACCTGGTAGAGATCTTCATTATAATTCCATACACCATATACCAAGATATCAGAAACTTTCAAGGCAGTATTCTCTGCTTACAAATTTATGATGTTTAAAACTATCAAATAAAGGCCCATATTCTGACCAATGATCAAACCAGAGAGAAATGTATTTACCATTACCAATTAGCCATCTTGTATCTTCTTTGAGAGCTTCCCATGCCCACCTTAAACCTGGCCAAACTGTAGATTTCTGCCACTTAGTGCTCCACTGACCATTTCTATCCTTGTATTTAGCATGAAAAAACAAAGCCCAGTCCTCCTTTGAATTGATGATTTTCCACATCATCTTCATAAGTAAAGCCCTGTTGATATCAGCAAGCCTTCTAATGCCCAAACCTCCTTCACTAAAGGGAGTGCAAACTTTTTTCCATGAAAACTTAATGTACTTTCTTGTTTCACCATCCCCTAACCAGAGGAAATTCCTCATAATTCTTTCACATTTTTAATGACTGATGAAGGCCATTTGTAGACTGCCATATTATAAACTGGAATACTAATAAGAAATGACTTTATAAGAACTAATCTTTCTTGAAAAGACAGTAACTTACCTTTCCAATAGGCTAATTCTTTAACTCTTAAAGATGTGAGAATGACACCTATTTTGGAAGATACTTTTGGCCTTTAAACCCCTATTAGTGGATGAGTTGTGATTGAGGGCCTACCAAAGAAGTCTCTCTAATATCAGAGATCCCCAGAAATGTCTTTGTGTGGAATGTCATAAAAAAAAAATAGACTACCTCAAAAGACCCGAAGTCATCTAAAAACAACAACAAATAAAATGCAAAGATAAAAAAATACAAAAGATACACACCGTCATCGAAAATTTTTTGATTTTTTTTTAATAAAAGCTCTATATGCAAAACACACCTCAAACCTAAATCCATTGTCCTCAATGTTTCAAAAAGATAAGAACACATATCAAGAGAACACTCAAAGCAAATAATATGAGCGCAAGACAAAAAGTTTATGCACACAAATATATCAACAAGATTCAAAATTTTACCTACTAGATTATACAATGATGACTCACCATGTACCAACAATCTAAAAAGTTTTCCATTCAAAGGTATTATATTTAACTCAAAATAGTCAAGAGGACTTGAGAGGCACACATTTCCAATCCTAGATTTACTTAACTTTACAAACCAAATCTAGGTTGGGATTGACACTATAACTCTAAATCACTCTTCGATGCTCATTCATAACAATCCATCAAGACCTAAATAAGTATCATGTCATCCAAAAGTTTTATTCTCAACTGTTATTGAAATTCTGAATGAAATTCTTTATTTGATTTTTTCTTAGATCAGAAGTGCCATCAATAAAGAGTTTGCTTTTACTTTTATTTATAATTTTCCCTGAACACTTCTGATAATCCTCAAGAAGATGCATAAGATTTAAAATTCTTTTCTTAGCTCCATTAATGAAGATAAAAATATCATCAGCAAATAATAAGTGAGTTATGCTGATCCCTTTTCTTTCAACCATTGGATAGATTGCTCTTTCCTGTACCATTTGAGTTAGCCTCCTACTCAAACCTTCCTCCATTAACACAAATAAAATGGGAGACAGTGGATCACCCTGCCTCAAACCTCTGCCCACTGAGAAGAAGCCACATGGACCACCATTCACCATTACAGAGATTTTTAAAGATTGAAATAGGATATGCAACCAATCACACCATTTTGTTGAAAAACCATATTTCTTCAATACTTGAAACAAAAACTCCCAGCTAACTGAGTCATAAGCTTGGGAAATATCTAGCTTCAAGCCTACATTACCACATCTTCTCTTTTTAGTCATTTCATTCACCATTTCAGAAGCAACTAAAACTTGGTCTTGAATACATCTGCCCTTTACATAAGCAACCTGCTGTGGAGACACCAATTTGTGCATTAATGTACCCATTCTTGTAGCCAAAATTTTAGTAAAGATGTTGAAACTGACATTGCTAAGACCAATTGGTCTGAATTGATTTGGATTTCTTGCACCTTCATTTTTTGGAAGTAAGACCAAAAAATTGGAATTGTGTCCCTTAGGTATAAATTGTCTTCTCCAACAAAATTTAATGGCTTCAACAAGATCATGATTTATAACATCCCAGCATGCTCTGTAAAAACAACCTGAGAATCCATCTGGACCAGGTGCACTATCTTGATCCATAGAAAATAAAGTGTTTTTAATTTCTTCAGCCTCAGGAATTGCCTCTAGCATATTTTGATCATCTTTTGTTATCACCTCAGGGATATCACTAAGCATATGATCAACCTTTTCAACACTTTTATATTTAAATTTGTTTTCAAAATGGTTCACCAACACATCCTGAATTTGTTTTTGATCTGAAATTATATTCCCATTACCATCATCCAATTCAGATATCATATTCCTAGCTTGCCTGATTTTGAGATGTGCATGTAAGAATCCAGTATTAGCTGCTCCTTCTTTTAACCATTTAGTTCTAGATTTTTGTTTCAGAAATGTATGCAACTGTACTTCTTTAGAATTAAGTATATTTTGAGCTTCCACAAGATCATTATGAGATGCTTCATCAAAAGGATTATTATCAGATCTATCTATAGCTTCTTGCACCTTAATCTCTGCTTCTTTAATTTGAACATTTATATTTCCAAAGACTCTCCAATTCCAATCCATAAGCACCTTTTTTAACTTTTTAAGCTTCTGCTGAAAGATGTAGGCTGGATCACCAACTATTACTTCAGACCAACACTGCTTAACAACTTCCATAAAGTTAGGATGTGAAATCCACATCTTTTGAAACCTCATAGGGGCATTTTGTGGTTTAGGAATATGAGCTCCTCCTCCCAGTAAAGGAGAATGGTCAGAAGCCACTCTTAACCCTACTTTATAACTCCAATTTTCAAATTTTTCCAACCAAAAAAGATTAAAAACTGCTCTGTCAAGTTTGCATAAGATTCTTTTTTCTCCATGCTGACAATTGGACCAAGAATGAAGAAGGCCAGAACTAGGAGCTTGAATTAAAGCACAAGTATCTAAACAATTATTGAAATCTATCATTGAATTCCTATTTTGACTCTTACCTCCAATCTTCTCTTCTGCTTAAGTAATATCATTGAAGTCACCTATAGCAAGCCAGGGTAGATTTAAACTACTTATCATTTCCATTTCTGACCATAAATATCTTCTTTGAACCAGGCTTACATGAGCATGAATCCCAGAAATGAGAACACCACCAAAATCAACAGTTATCATTTGACTGGACATAGAAACTACTTTAGGACTGGGTAAACTTTTATTCCAAAAAAGCCAAATGTTACCTTTCTTATTTAAGACTGAATTATGAATTACCATGATTTCCATGCCTGGTAGATTCAATTTATTACAAAATGAAGAAGTACAGTAAACTTTAGGTTCAGCAACCCATACCACTGAAGGATTAAACTGGTTTATGAGAGTCCATAATTTATTTTGAGACCTCACTCTCCTGAGGCCTCTTAGATTCCAATATAAGACTCTCATGGTTTGGATTGAAGGCCTTTTGTGCCTCCCTTTCCTTGATTTTTTCTAAAATTATACTTACTAGGTAATTGAGTGCTAGATGAAGCTTGATTATTTGATACCTGACTTTGTGTGTTCTTTGCTTCCCCTGACATAGTTGAAGAATCTGTAGGTTTTTGAACAATTCTGGACCATGAAGTAACTGGAATCTTTTCAGAAGAAATAGAACCAGTTTTACCATTAATATACTTAACTTCACTTTTGTCAACTGAGTTTTCTCCTACCATTTTGAGAATCTTTGTAGGAGTAAGAATTTCCTGTTCAAGCTTTTCACCACAAGTGTCTTCCATTACCACCTCTTCATCTTGTAAAGAACTGAATCTACCATTTGATATTGGAATTTCATCTGCTGATACAATATTGCTAAAATTGGCCACAACTTGAGGAGGACAAATATCAAAAGGAACCTGAATATTTTCCACTTGAGGTTGAACAATTGGATTTTCCACCCTTTCAGTAGGAATGTTAGATGATTGTCCCTGTGAATTCTGAAACCTGCATTCTGATAAAGTATGACCAACTATTTTGCATTTAGAACAAAATTTTGGCAAATTGTGAAGAACAACTCCCTGAGAGAAACTTCCATATTTTGTGATAATCCACAACTTGTTAGGAATTTGATTAGCCAGATTAACTTCAACCAAAACCTTTGCTGCATACCCACTTGAAAAGTTAAGAGTAGCTTCATCTACCTTAACTGGATTTCCAATTGCATCACAGATTGTGAATAAGGTTTTCTCATCCAAATATTCCAAGCTTAATCCTGGTAAAGAGACCCATATTAAAGCATGAGAGGTTCTTTGAGTTTCAGGCCTAAAATTTGGAATCCATTTCCTAGTTCTCAATACCTGATCTTGGACATCCCATCTATAATTCAATATATAATTCTTATCTTCTTCATTATACAGCTTAATTGTGAAAAAACCTTTCCCCAAAGTAATTAATTGACAACTTCCAGATAATTTCCATTGACCTTTTAAAATATTCATCGCTTATGCAAACTTAATTCGAAGAAAATCTAATCTACCTATCAGAGAAAACTTCCATGAATCATACCTGATATCTCCATGATCATCAATCAAGGAAATCGAAGGACATTTTTCTGAAGCTTGTGTAATGTTAACAACCCTTGAAACCTCCTCTGACCTTCCTTCAGCCATATTACAATCAATTTCAATCAATGAAACTCCATTAATACCTAATGATTTGATTCACTATATTTCCAACTAACAAAGAATTAATGAAAAAAAGATGTAGATCGAAGAAATTTTTGAACTGAGTTTATCGCCGATTCACATAGCTCAACTCAGTCCCGATTCTCAAATGCTAAGCTCCTTCGATTTGGTATTATGTCATATCTATGAGAATGTCGAAGACAAGAATTAAGAAAAAGATAAACTTTAGTGTCTAGTTAGACGTCTAGTTTTGTTTATAATTCCTCTTTTGTATAGTGTATTGTAGTTTTTCTCTGAACATTGTTGTTTTTTTTTCCAAGACTAATCTACTACTCCCTCCGTCCCACTATTAAGTGACTTAGTTTAAGTTTGCACAATTTTTAAGGCAAGCAAGGAAAATAGTACTTTAAGTATTTTTTTTTACAATTATACCATTATGGATAATAACTAGTGAAATTTAGAAATGATTTATCTCCCAAACTACTCCACGGATTTTCGCAAACTTCATATCATTGAAAAGTATTTTAAAACAGCTACATAACGAATATAAACATGCCTGTCAAATTATGTATATTTCATATATTTTTTATAATTAAGTAAAAGGATAATTTTAGAAATATCTCCTTATTTAGTGATATAGGTCACTTATTAGTGAGACAAAATCTAAAATCAAATAGGTCTAATAGTGGGACGGAGGGAGTAATACATTGGATTTGATTTAATCAAGTTTGTTGTGTGCTTTCGTAACCATGAGGATCACTATCCCACTAGATAGTAATAACACTTTCTTTGTTTAGAATTTTGATATTTTTTAAGACGCTGAACCCTGAATAACCAACATGTTCTTCAGTGATTCAAGGTAACTGTAATTTGACAGCAATGAGTTGCACTTCAAAAATCACGCATAAATGACCATTAATGTGACGCTTATGTAGTTTGAGCTTAGCTGACGATATACTAAAATAGCTTGACTTAAAAAGTTTAGTACGCGACTTACAAAATGTCCAGAGGAACTGGGGGCAAAACAGTTGACTATGTAATCATGTATGGGTTAGCTAGTTGGTGTATTCTATGAATCCTGGACATTGATCATTTCTGTCGCATGAGCTATG
This sequence comes from Papaver bracteatum, assembly GCA_023529315.1. Taxonomy (NCBI): domain Eukaryota; kingdom Viridiplantae; phylum Streptophyta; class Magnoliopsida; order Ranunculales; family Papaveraceae; genus Papaver; species Papaver bracteatum. The sequence goes on from JAJJWX010004832.1 coordinate 250,110, forward strand.
AACTCTGTTAGTTGATTCTATTCTTAATAGATTTTACTAAAACAAAAGTTTCACACGTCCATAGTTATATTGCTAGCTTAAATGAAATCTGAGACAAAGCAACTAGCTTGGTATGGATGAGTCTTGGATTCAAGGACAGTAATCAGATGATGCATAAGTAGTCAAGAACCACAAAGAAATAGGATCAAGTTTTTCATACTCATTTCCAAAAGAGAACAGTATCAATAATGTCTACTAATTTCATGGACATCAAATTTTAGAAATAAAATCAAGGAAACACAAAATGGCAAGAAACTGTCAGCTCATTCGGTAGGTTGCTTATCCTAAAGCATTAAAACTTGACTGACAAGAAGACCACTGCAAATGGCCGATTGTGGCAAAAACAACTCACAGGAATTTTTTTAATGCATCTAGGATACCCCATGTCCTCTTCCCCTAGGTGAGACTTTGAGCTAACTGAGACTCGAGCAGAGCACAGCCAAGGGCAAGGCTTAGTTGGTCATTGTAATGAAGCCACTTTGTTTATGTGGATAAATGTGTAGCAAAAAAAGGAAAGAAGAAAAAAAAACCGACACTAGAAATAAAAATGAGTATCCTAAGAAAGGTAATCTCCAGTCATTCTTCAAATGTAGTAGTCTGGCAAAATCAAGAAACTTGATGATGCTTTAATTTACTTGGATAAATTAGTTTTGCTGGATCCATTGTCATATAGTGCTGCTGCATTCCATCATTTTTTTTTTTAATTCAGATGTAATGGTCAATCCAAGAATAACGAGATGACTTGCTTAGATTCATTCAAGCCTGGTAGAGGAAGTAGCATTTACGAACCAATCCAATCTTAATTTATGCACCGATAGTATGTGTCCAAATCCGTTTTCCAAACATTGGCTGTGCATCCGAACTTACAGCTTCATGGCTGTGGCATTCCCTAATGAAAGTTGTTGGAGTTGGCAGAAGGAAGAAGCCATAGCAGTCGCTGATGAAAATGGCCCAATGCTCAAACTAGAGGATTGTGTTATGATGTACTAAATTTACAGCGTTAGGGGATTAAGGTGAGTTGTGTTTTGTGTGACTTGATAGTATTAAAGTGTGAAAAGTGCTTAATAATAGTCCCACATTGGGTGATACCAATTATGAGAACCATGTTTATATGGTATTAGGATTCGAATGTTGAATGCCAATCGGCTGTGAATTGGATGCTCAAAACTAATAGCCCTAAATGGGCAATCAGCTAAACAAAAAATTTCAGTCTTGCGATTGCAGCAGCATAGCCGGCTATCAGCTACCACAAAATTCTCAAATTTGAAACTATGAGCCTCTCCATTCCCAGTTGATTGGTTTTGCTTTTTTTTTTCTTTCTTTTTTTCACAGATACGCTTTGAATCTTTTTTCACAAATGATAAATGATGCAAAGAAACTTGGACATGGGGATAGAGCTAACCGGGTAGTAAAAGATGGCTCTGGACTATGGAATAAGTCGATATCAAAGAAACCTGTCAAAGGAGTCGATGGTAGCGTAATCGGTCATAAGAGTGGCATTGTTTTCTTCACCGGTCAGAAGAAAAGTAAGGATGGAAAAACAAATTGGCTTATGAAAGAATTTGAGATATCTGATGAACAACAAGAAGAAAACCAATCGATGAAGAATAAAGAAGAAGCTGAATGCAGAGGCATGAAGTCGTATGATTTGGTATTATGTCATATCTATGAGAAGCTGAATGCAGCGGCATGAAGTCGTATGATTTGGTATTATGTCATATCTATGAGAATGTCGAAGACAAGAATTATGAAAAAGGTGACTGAGGGAAAGCTGGTACTGAAGCTGATATAATAAAATAGCTTCAGCAGTGTAAATGAACACCAACAACTTCATAGATAGTTGCAGCAAGATTATTTTGAACATTCAAAACTTTAGTGTCTAGTTAGACGTCTCGTCTGCTATTTGCTTTTCTAATTGGGACTTGTTTTGGAGATAGTAGTCAGGATGTCCTCTTTTGTAGTTTTTCTCTCAACATTGCCATTTTTTTGTTTCTCAGGAGTAATCTACTAACATATTCTATTTGGATTTAATATAATAAAGTTCGTTATGTGCTTTCAAGCATTATTGGATGACTGGTAACCATGACAGTCCCTAATCTTAAAGCATTAAAACTCCACTGCTGGGAAAACCACTGCAAGCTCCCACACCCTTACCACCACCAGATGAACCAGCTGGGATGAGTTTTAAGAACATTGAACCTCATTTACACAATGCAACCCCATTTACGAATTCTTTCCTTTCAGTTCAAAGCAACCGTTAAAAAACAATAAAGTACTAACGAACTAGTCAAATGAAAACCAAAAATTAGTACTACATAAAGCTCAAATACATACCTGCTGCTGAAAGGAAAGGGATGACTTCCGCAATCTATTTCCTTTGCTGTGAAATAACGATCTTGATCAGGCCCTAAAAATAAAAAAATTTGTAAACATAGTTCACAGCCGGTTGGCGTTCAGCTTTCCAAACTAGCGCAATATAAACATAGTTTTCAAAATCGTATCCTCCAATGTGGGACTATTAATTAAGCAGTTATCACACCTAAATACTATCAAGTGATTCAAGTCGCAAAGCACACAACAACTCAAGCTTGTGGAACCCAAACGTCTCCTCATACGAACAGTGCCAACATAAAAGTGGCATAAGAAATCCCCTGACGCTGGAAATTTAGCACACGAATTCCTACTTCGATAAGTTCGCATAGGTCATCATGAGTGTGTATGTTAACCGCTTTGGTTTAGCAATGTTTGATAAACTAGATTTGGACACCGGTGCACAAAGTCAAATTGGTTTGGTTCGTCTGATAAGTTTGGCACATTCAATTACACAATGCAACTCCATTCACATTGATAA